>UZAE01012499.1:5536-18907 GCA_900617975.1 Rodentolepis nana | reverse complement strand
TGGGGTGGGCAATGTATACTTATACGGCGAAAAAGTCTATCACTCGGCAGTTGACTCCTGACTTCAAACTACCATAATCCCATTACATGTCATATTCCACCACTTCGACGGTACCACCTTATCGTTTTCTCTACCTTTGTTCTGTTCCCCCGCTCCACTTTATGAAACTTTGATGTTCCTCCTTTCTGTGAGGCCCGAAGTCAACTAATAGGCTAATGATAGCTATCAAAAAGCCGGTCATTTGAAATGAATAGATAGATTCATGCAAATTTGATATTTTATAGCAAATTGCGGTGGTTTTTCTGCCGACATGAAGAAAAAATTATATTCTAACACAAAATTGACTAATTTGGAGGATTCGCTCATCTAAGGAAAGGTTCTTTAAATATCAAATTGATAGTAGTGAAGTAGTTCTAACAGTTAGCCCCACAATCTCTCAAATTGGCATGAAATCTCGCGTCTGAATCTTTTAAATTTAACTTTATTATTCAATTCAGTTGATATAAATGTTTAATTTTGTAGAACTATCGTCATGTACAAATGAAAAAATTATAATTTTTATTTGAATCTGTTAAGTTCTCAGCAGACAATGCCCAAAGGTGGGAGATTAGGGAGATTGTATTCGCCCAAAGACTGTCCCTCTAAATCAGTAAGCACAATGAGTTGGTTGGATGTTAATCAGCAATTTGGTGAAAATTACGGTGAAATTCCTAACCAAACAACCCCCCCCCCTCAATCCTAAAAACCAGCCAAGTTTGGTGCATTAAAAGAATTCGTATATGTGAATTCCCTATGTTTTTGAAGGTTAAGGAGTTATGAGAAGGCATATTCAGATCGATCGCCTCAAATGCAACTGTTAGACTTCTTTGCCTAGGTAAATGAATGCAACAAAATGTATGTGAAAAGCAATTCACTCTACTTTTCCATTTAAAGTGAGGGTAAATAACATTTGTGCATATGCTTTAAAGCAAACGACCTGATAATTCCGGAGCTCAGGTGAAGCAGAGTTCTCCTAATTACTGACTCCCACTCCTACTGCTCAAAATACCATTTCATAAAAATGGACATACTCCCCCCCCCCCTTTATAACTCTTCACTTCCTTTGCATTTGGAAGATTTAGATCATGAATATTTGAAAAGCTTCTTAGCCCTGCAGTGGAAAAGAAATAATTGAAAGAACAAAGACGGGGTAGCAAATTTCAGCATTCTTGCCAGAACTCCATTTTGGAATAGGAAAATAAAGTATTCAGGATCTGACTTTGGATATTACTTTTGTTCCCATTTCCTCCATTTTCAAGCACTCCCTTTGCTTCTGCACAGCAGGGATACTCGATATTCAATCACCAAAATATCTCACCGTCATTCTAGTTCTAAGTTATATTGAAAAGAGAAGCACAATCTTATTATAACAATGTCTCAAAGTTTTCATGAAGTAAAAGCAAATAGGAATGATAGGGTTCTGAAAGAGACCTGTCATCAAAAGTTCCCAGGTTCTAAAATGAACATTTTTATTTATGTATTTATTTATCATACTTAATAAAAAAGTATGAATTTCCACCTTAGGTAGTCGAAGACGGGTATTTAGAAAGAAGTCTAAAATGAGGATCCATCGATCTAAGGAGTTGGTATTTGAAGGAGCCCATGGTTACATGTTTAAACGATTTTAAAAGTTAAATATTTGTCCTCTGGGTTTCTGGTCGAATTTATGCCCCAGATTGTTTATCAATCACTTTCAATACCCAAAACAGCCTCTGATATTGAATGACTTAACTCTTAACTTCTATTGCTTCAGTAGCCCGAATCTTCTCGGTGGTTTGAAATTAATTAAATTTAGTCAATCCTTTTGACTAGCAATTAGAAAGAGCGATTTCAAAAGTGTCGCCTCATTTTACAACATCAGTTTCTCACTGAAACCGTCGTGGCACATCCATGAATCTATTCGATTGAGTCAGTTACCATTGAAATATCTCGCCAAGACAGTTATAAACCAGAAGTATTTAAGGCTTCAAAAATCACTATGTGGTCGCATTCAATCTGGAGCTCATTTTCGGAACTCAGCAACTTGGCTGAAAACAATTTGTCAAAAGTCTCTGGGTAAAGCAAACTCAGAGATAGTTGATATTCCTCCATAACTATTTCTCTCGCTTGCCGTAACTTCATTTAATTAAGTTCACTTAAAATCACGAAACAGAAATAGGTTTTAATGCTAGCGATTACTGAAAGGATGAGAGGGTTAACTTTGTGGATTTCGGTGCTGAAACAACGCACTAGAAATTGATAGGACCTCATTGTCATAAAAAGATGTATCACGATTTCTTAAACATTCTATAGGGCCCAAGCTTTGAAGGCAGATGAGTGCTAATTGAAATGGATATCAACTTTTAAGAGGCAATGTTGGCATTCATTCTCATATTCGTATTTTCATCTTACTCGAATTCATCTGATTGTAATAATGTGTCAACTTTTAAGTAGTGGACGTTGATTTCAATCCCTGTTTGTGAGTTACAGAGCCATTAGTAGCCATTATGAATAAGTGCTCCCTTACGTAATTTTAATGTAATATTGGTAACACATCTCATGGCACTGAACTTGTAGAGCAGAATAAACCAGTGGCGTTGGTCATGCCCATCTATAGGCGTGCATCGATGGGCAACCGCATTGTGGCCTTAGCCTTGTAGCTGACCCCTACTCTTGTCTGCGCTAGCACTAAACAAACTTCACAAAGTATATCGTAACATTTATGATGGAAGGCAGTAGCCCAGCCCCAACAGTTATCAGGTTAAATGGTTAAGCGAAGGTTAACGAAGGGCATTAAAACTACACCTAGTTGCTACCTCGGACTGTTACTCAGACCAGTCGTTTTAACTTTTATTGTTACTTTAATTTAGTACTTTAAACACGATTTAGGGAACACAAACGCATAGTCCAAACCAATGGATATATTCCGATAAAAGCACTGGATTTCTTGTATTTGCATTGAAGCAAAATTTGTGGCAAATATAATAAAATATGCCAGCAGTCAAAGTCTACTTTCTTCTATGCCCTTCATACATAAGTCGAAAATTTCGCTTTATTTCTGATAACTGAAATGGGACATTTTACGGTTTAATAATTTCGAGTGATCTTCATTTAAATTAGATTAGAGAAGTTGAGGTATTGTGTATTCAATAAGAAGTTCGTAAAATGTACTTCTCCACTATTTCTAAACTAACGAGCTCAATATTCAGGCACCTAGTAAATATTTCAAATAAAAACACACTTTTAAAAGAATCGTAAGTGGCATAGGTCAGTATAACCAAATTCTGAACTGTATTTGATATTTCCATTAAGGGAAATTTGCTTCTAACTGTAAAATATGGGCTATTCCGATCATGGAAGATAATCATTTTTTATTCGCTTATGAATTTGGAACTATTTCAATTTGGCTTTATTTCTCAGTTTAATATTTACTAATACATCCCCCCCCCATTCTGCCCTCTAAAATATGCTCCTTAGAAAACGAGGAATCGATCTTATCTGATGGATTAAGCTACTTCCGTGAGCGTGAGCCGTAACGAAAATCAATAGTGCAGTCTTGACTTGCGAATGCTACTCGCAATAGCTTAGAGACTATGACCGAAATTAGTTACACTTACATTAAATCTTTAGGCCACCATTTTAAGACCATTTGATTCATCTGGTCAAATATGTACTTTAATGGAATTATATGCTCAACCACGCACTCCTAATAACCACACTGCAATAGGAAATGCATTTAAGTATTTCCCATAGTGAAGTTAAAATACTATGATTTTTATTCATAAAGAAGTGAAGATAAAAATAATAAAGTTTTGCATGTATTTCCAAATAAATACGTGAATGGCTTTTTCTTAGCGTTATCTTCCTTTGAGCTCGGAAAATTCACCAGACAAACACCATGCGCCAGATTGATTCCGTACACACCAAGTGACTTTAATTTTTATTTCTATATGATCTTGAGATTTTAAGTTCAGGTTGTAGAAACGCATTCAAAGTAAATGTAATGTTACTGTTGAGTCAATAGATGTGATTAGTTTAATGCAATCTCGTGTAAATATAAAGCGGCAATAGAATATTTCTGAAGAACACGTTCACAATCAATTGAGCGACCAACACATATTTGCAAAGCACTGAAATAGATTTCCATAAAAGAATCCGAATTATTTGATACTGGTCGTAGCCTGTTGCTTTATGGAATAAAAATGCAAGTTCGCAAATTCCAATAGCGAACCTGCTCAATTGTAAAATCGAGTATCTCAATTTATTTCAGAGCCAGATGATTCGCTCTCGGCAAGGCGCCTAGTGACTTCGTTTCTTTTCCAGGCTCCTTTTTCAAACATCAAGCCTTTTGTCGACTCTTCCTGCTGCCTTCCCAGACTGCTTAACAATTCTGAATTATAAGAGATCGGTAATGACCGACCAATTCGACTTCACTTACACGAGCTTACCAAATACCTGTGAGAATATTCCAATTCGTTTGGTGAAACTGGCTGATACCTTGAGCACCCCCCCCCCCACTTGACATAGTCGCATTTACTTCGATGAGTCTGGTGAAAATTGGGATAGCTGTACTTCCACCGAGTGGCCCGAACATGTTTTATTTTGTTTATCTATGAAACCTATTTATTTCGATTAGTTGTGGTTTTCATCCATATTATACAAGAATCATCTCCTTTTAATAATTTTTTTCGAACTGATTTCGGATATCATGATCAAAGTAAGTAAATTCTGTCTCATTATTTGGTGCTTCTCAAATAAAAGATATGTTTCCTTATCCTATAACGATTTGACTCAGTGGTGAATTTTCAGTCATTTAAACGAAATTCTCACTACGGAATTACTGAAATTTGTTATATACTGCGTGAAACAAGAATATCAGTATACATAAGCTGCTATCCATTCACCATGGTAACCATTAACTATTCTTATCCATCTCTCTTCACTAAGCCATGGAATCTATTCTACGCTCGGATATCAAGACAGAGGCTTATCAGCCAGTTCGGCTTGATCGACAAGATAGTAAGAAAATCCCACAAGGGTATGAGTCACTCAATCTAAGAGACACTTATCTGACTGTTGTCAGTCTTATCAGTATTAAAGAATAATTAATCGCACCTGGCAGCAGCGCCTTCGCAGGACAACCAATTAAACAATAACGTTAAATCAACTAGCTTTTACGAAATTGTTGGACCCCATGCACAATTCCCAATAAGCATGAAATTTCGAGCTCAATGATTCCGAAATATATGATCAGAACTGAATAATCTTCAAACTCATACGCAAAGGCCACTACACTGCCATTGGCTCACTGCCTCCCGTATCGTGAAGCCGCCTTCCGCCAGTTACCAATCAGATTCACCGTGGGACTATCTAATTAAGCGGCTCATTTAGCAGCCGGCTCAGCTATTTCCCACTTGCTGAAGGTCATAATCATCTTCCCGTCTCTCCCCCTATGACGACAATTTAGCCCGGACCAAAAATGATAGCCAAGCAAGTCGACTGTGAGATAACGTAAATGCGTTTAATGGCTTCAAAATGGAATGCGGGGAACAGTTCAATAGACACTCAAAAAGGGAAACGGGGATATATATATATATACAAGGAAAAGGATAATGACAGAAATCTAGGTGCCATGACTAGAAGTTTAGAGTTGACTTGATAACTTGGCATTTTTGGAATGTAGGGGAAAGAATACTCTAAGATTCCACCAATCCCACCTTCCTTTCCAGCCAATCCCGTGAAAAATCAGCTGAAATGAAAAGAAAACAGATACGGAATGAAAAAAATTGAACTCATCGCAGTTGAAATCAAATGAAATTTACTCGGAGTAGCAAACTGGGATTCGACTTCAAGTAAGCGGGTTAAATCGGAAAATATTTTCTGCAGAATACGACTCTCCATAATATCTGAGATAGGGAAAGCGGGTTGGGAGGAGGGGTAGTCATGGAAGTCACGATGTAGCCGGAAGACCATGGAACAGAAACAGAAACGTAGAATGAAAATTCGAAGGAAATCTACGTAGAGGAATTGTTGAATGGAAGGATCTAAAAGGAAAGCAAATCTAATTGTTCACATAAAGCACAATATCATGAACCTGTCCATTTTACGATCTACCTAATATTTCCTATAGTGAACAAAATAAAGGCCATTCAGAACCCAGCTCGTCATATTGCAAGGCCTGCACAGCAGATAATAAGTCAACGGTAAAGTTTTGGTAGAAAAAGTCATTCCAAGAAATCTCCGATTCATTGAGCAAGTCTACTCAAGATAGGTAAAACAATTATTGGAATCGGAACAAGAGTTTGATGAAAGCGTGAATTGAGTTTTGAATTATAAGAAATCAACCTCGTGTATATTTTGGTTCTGGCTTGCCAAGACAGGTAAGTAATTACCTTACTTTGACTGGGGTAATTAAGACAATTCGATTTAAACTCAAGTAACAGATTTGGAGATAGAAAAATTTACCAAGTTGACGAGCTCTGAGGAGAATTCGGCAGCATTCACCCATAAAGGAATCGACCAGTGATGCGGCTCGTTCCCAAGTCTTTAGTGAGATGTTGGAGAACCGACAGACTTGCAGAAGACCCATAAGCGGAGAATGCAAGAAGAGTGTGAAAAGATTTCCTTTTCGCCTATCACAATCGTGTACTGTGGGAAGAGTGTTGGGAGAAAGTAAGCACACCAGTGGCTGACTGAAAAGGCTTTGGAAGTTCTACAATAAAGAAGCCCCACCTTGAAAGTGCAAATATGATGAAGGTGCTAACATTTGAAGAGTAATTTAGAGATATTCAGGGGCCTCGCATGAGATGCAACAAGAGAGAGAGATCAATGTTACACTTTGACGAAGCAATATTCCGCTTACTTCATCCAAAACACGACATTTGATCCATAATTGTAGAAATGAATGATGGATGATTGATTAAAAGCATGAAATTAATCAAGCGGGAAGAGAAACGAAAAAGAGAGACACCACCCCGACACTTGGCAATAACCCAAGTGCAGTGATTTTTAACATCTGAAATAACACGACCTAATAAAATGGAATTGCCCTGTTGTTGCATGTCATGGGAAATATATGAATAACTGGATTAGGTCAAGAATAAACACTGCTAGGGCAAAAGCCAGGGCAACTCAAGAGAACTGGTCTGGGAAACAAAATGATGGAAACTTCTTTGCAAGATGTTAATATCAACATTTTGAAAATTCCTTCAGTAAAATCTTTGTAACGAACATTACATATTTATAGAACTAGCTAAAGCGAAATTTTTCCTAGATGAACAAATTCTAATCTTCAATGATTTGAATAAGATGCTTAATTTCGAAATTCTTCATTAGAAAAGTTCAGCGAAATCATAGAATAACCACACCATCGATAGCAAAATACTACAAGTAATCTGAACAGAGCTATCAGTTTGGGAACTAATAATAAAGACGAAGTTCCACATTCTAGGCATTTTTAAGGAAAGGAGATGAAGGCTAATAAAATATCAAGGAAATGAATTCTTGTTTTCAAGTCGAAAGGCGCTAATTCCTTGAACTGAGTAGTCAAAAAATATCGAGCAGGTTAAAAATTCGCAACAATGAAATAAAATGAAAATATTATAATTAAATAGGTCTTGACAACAGTATTCGAACAGATACACAAGACTTAGGGTCATTTCTTTCCATGTAAACTCATAACTGCTCAAACAAGGATGGCATAGAAACTCGAGGTCGGGAAATATGTTATGTGCAAACACGATAAAGATATGTACTGACTTAATTTCGCAAGCGACCCACTAAGAACTTAGGCCAATATACCACTTGATAATTACATTATGGTGAACACAGAGCGTAGACCTTCGTATGAGAACGATGGTCTTTGAGTAGAGATTGGAATACTGTTAGCCAATACCCAGTACTGCTTGGAAGAATAGTCCATCAGACATAAATGTTCCCTTCAACTCTCAACTATAAGTAAACTTGACTTACCAATAAGACGTTTCTAAACTAAACCCCCGCTAACCACAATTATAAGTTCCATGCATAGTTAATCGAAATAGCTCTCATAATGAAAACACCAAGGAAGGATTTAAAAATCTATTTCGCAAGTCTGGAGACCTACCATTATAACTTTCAACATAACAATTCCCAATTCTCACTAAGGAATTAAAAGGCTCTTGTTAAGGTGTGAAGGTTAAGGAGTTTTTGGGACAGTTCAATGGAAGTCAAAGTTTAACTTAATTTGGATCATTGCAATATGAATAGTTTTTATTTCGAAACGAAATATGGCTAATCAATTTTCATATAAATAGTTGCAATTCAAGTGACTATGAGACTGAATTTATAATCGCCAGAAAAAGGCTAAAATTTTATGAACTACGACAAAAATACCTTGAATGCAGAGCTGTTATCACTATCGACAATCAGAAAGAGAGGTTTGCGAGTATAGGCAAGAAGATCTCCGGGATGGATACTGAAAATAAAAGAATGTAAATATACACATATATATATATATATTCATCAAATCAATACAAGGGAGAAAGATCACAAAAGAAAGGATGACCAACCAATGGGGATCACGGTGATATGGCTTGAGTTTGGTTTTAGGCCCAGTGCTTCCCTCTCGAAGGGGATTAGTTACAACGCCACCGAAGTCGAATCCACTGGCCAGAGATGCTAAAAGAGAAATCAAGGTTTATAGATGACTTTGGTTGAAGAATTTAAAAAATAAAACATGCAAAAAGAAACGCGAATTAAAGTAGTAAGTGGTTCCAACCCATAATCAAACAAAAAGAGCAAAGATAAAAATATTCAACCGTTGAAAGAAAACCGGTGTCTTTTAGACGACAGAACTAGGAAAGAGGAGGGCCAACGCTCCTGAAATCCAGGCAATTCTTCAACACACATAGACAGGTAAGCCTATTTAAAATTTAGTTGAACAGTAATTGTGTTAATTGGATAAATATAAAAATAGGGATGCATAGAGGATTCGTAGAGGAACTACAGGTAGGACATTAAGAATGGCGAAGGGAGTAGAAATAAAAGTTCGGATTTTTATAATTACCAATTACATGCCATGCTAAACAAAATTACATTTTAAATTATGTACAGCTTCAAAACAAGAATATGAGCCAAGTTTCAACAAGGATAACGACGTCCAGTTTCCTTTTTCCAGACACAACTAGCAACTAGAAAAACACCAAACCTCCGATTTAAGCACTTATGCTTGCATTAAGTAAAATAGCAAAACTCTAATCTCAAGTGAATGTTTGTTGTAAAAAATAACTGATTTAATACCATAAAAGTTCTTAATGATAAACCGGAACCAATGAATTTATAAATACCCAAAAAGAAAGTCCAAATAGTGTTGTATTGGCCAATTAAAAGGACTCTTGCATAATTCAGTCTGAAATTTTTAGCGAACGAATATACATGACAAGCAAAATGAAGGGAACTACTTCAAAAATCATTCAAAAGTTCTCGATTTTACTTCATTTAATCCTTTTGATTCCCATAATTGGTATTCTTCAATCCAATCAGTAGATTGGGGCAATGGCCCCAATGACAAGGCTGCAGATGATCTAAGGTCAATAAACCCCAAATAAGTGAATGTATTTCCAGTGGGAGGGCAGGTGAACTAGATCTAGGCCACACGGAGCGACTGAAGATGGGAGGTAAGGGACAAAATGGGGGGCACGCTATTACCAGCTGCCATAGCAACTGAACTACCAAAGCAGCCATCGGCCCAGTGTCCACCCTCTGCCCCTCACCTTCACAACCCCCCCCCCACACAATCCAGGGTTATTTCTAATCATGCCTGCTGAAATGGCTAAACGGAAAGCCATAGCAACGGGAGCTCTGAGCCCTAGTAACCAATGTGAATGACAATGACATCACTGATAGACGCAAAGCAGAACCCCGAAAACACAGAAAATGAAAGTATAAACGCATAAACACACGACAAGGCGAAATGTAAACTAAGAGGAGTCCAAACGTGGTCCCTGGTTCTAGAAGAGATAAGCTGACATAATTAGCATTTCAGGTGGCCAAACAACAAAACAAAAAAGGGCAGTGGACATGAAAAGTGTGATCTAGTAAATTGAAAGATGCACCAAGTTGCCATGGCATAAAGACGACTGCTAGCCCAATCCGAAGACCAAGCAAGCGATTGCAAAGAAACGCCTTATGCAATTAAACCAATGATTAATAATTAGAGCATTGATCGGGCAAGACGATCAACAAAAGTACATTCAATGAAGTTATAAATATTCAAAGGGATTGTTAGGTATTAGCAAAACAATAGAATATACTTCTAATGATCAAATATCCGTTACGTTTAAAATAAGTATAAAAGCGCCATTTAATGGTCAGAAAGGAACGTGACGCGGAAAATGGACCTACCTTCAGGATGTGCAAAGTTTTCGGACCAAGTCAGCCCATCAGCTGAAATGTAGAGCAGAAGGGCCCCATCTGAGGGAAGATCCTTGAACCCAGTTGCCATGAAGGTATTGAATAGCGAAAAGGAGGGCTTATAGAGTAGATATTTGTGGGGATTTTTAAATCTCTTGTCCGACAAACTGGGACTAGGAAAAGGAAGTTCATATCCATCGCCATTTTCAAAACTTTTTTGGGGGAAAAGTGCGGCCGAGGTTCGACGAGAGCAATCTTTAGGATCGCGTTCAACACATTGAAGTATGCGGAACATGTCGATGGTTATTTCACTGAATTTAACTTGGTCAAATGTATTTCCGACAATTATGATCTCAGAAAGTTCAAGACTTCGAAAATTATTGCCTGTGTCAATTGGTGGACAAGTACATTGAGTCAATCGAGCACTGACAATAACCGGTGATGAATCGACGTTTAAAATGGTGCAGATATTATCGGCATCGACAAAAGACTGAATCTGTTTAATAACACTGCTCCACTCCGCTTGTGCAACGGCATCAAAATTATTCGTATGATCCAAAATATGTATATTGAATTCCTAGCAGAAATGCTTCAGCGCAAATAAAATGTAGAATTACCTTGATAAGCTCTCGAGCAGTAGTCACACGCTTCAACAGAAGACAAACAATAATAAATCGCGCATAGTAACGTAGCTTTTTTACCGCCTGCTCAGTAGCATCATCTTTACTGATCTGAGAAAAATACTTTCTCTCGTGAATTGCAGTGAAAAATGAAAAAGCCTCCATAAGGTAGGACGTATCACTAGTCCTTAAACTACAAATAATTTATAAAAGGACCATTGATAGAAACCTACTAGTAGTGGTAGTAAAGTTGTGCAATTTTAGAGGCGATTTCGCCGATCTGCCAACGAGATAGACCATAAACATCATCCAAAACTTCTCGATGATGGCGCTGGAACTTCCATAATTTAGTATAAACATCAAAAGTTCGGCCGAAATAGGTTTGCCACTGTTTGTGCCCGTATTGCGGAAGATCGCTGTATGAATAAAGAACGCAACCACTCATTCACAATTTAAAAATCTAAGTTATAGTCTTTACCGCAGCAAAGATAAGAAAAATTTAAATTATGAAAATCTGAGGAAATTCACCCACTTGTTGGGGGAAAAGCTCAAATAAAACATGTCAAACGATAAACTCTTGCAAGCCTTAGACGAACGACTTACCGAAGCCCATTGAAAAGTTGCTTAGATTTTTCTAGAAGATGGCAAAATTCGGCCACAATCGCATTTTTGGAAATTACTTCGACACTTGGAAACACATCCCTGCTCTGCAAAGACCGCTCAACCGAGGCCATCAAAAATTCGTACTCTCTGGTAAGGTTTTAAATTATGTCAATCGAACAATGTAAACAAGCGAGCAAATTATATTTTCATATTTTGCCCAAGGTTTTTTAGGTAAAATATAAAATAAACACTGCAAAAATTTGCATTGATAATTAATTATTTATAGCTCAAGTATGATTTTTTTGGAAATTGTTAGATCATTACAAATATTAACCAATAAAAAAATCTTTATCAATGTATGAAGTCGATTTCATTAAATAAAATATCAAAGTTAAGGCTATTTCATACTATTTTAAATTATATTTATCTAGTATCACTACACCATTGAAGAAAAGGTTTGCAATACTGTAAGATTAGTATTGAAATATATAGTAAGAACATTATGGATTGATAAACTAACATAATGATCAATTGGAATATTTAAGTATTCCCTTTGTTCAAATCATTTGTTACATTCGAGTCTTTAACATTATCGCATTCACATAAAACTTTTGAAGTTATGTTCATAAGCTAACCTTTCATTGTTTAACATATATCTCACACATTTTTAACTGAATTTCATTTTTTTTTATTGACCCACGTAAGCCTCGATTTTATCAGCTCCTAACATAATGGCAAGAGTTCTAATATATTTTTGATGATAATTATAATAATACAAATTCTAAACCGGAGATTTTAAAAGAATTAATTTGCTCTGGAAGACTATTTACCTCATCATTCCTCTCGCTTAATATGGTATTTCTTTTATTATGAAAAGAGTGACGGGTCAAATAACTTTAAAACATAATTATGTCAAAGATGAGTTAGATTAATTTAGGCATGTCTTAATTTACCAGTTTTTTTAGTTAGTCGAATTGGTGGGAAAAGTTTTATGACTTAATTTGCAATTTTTCAATCGTTAACTAATATAAATATAGGTAAAAATTAACAAACTTTCGTTATTCATACAGCCAGCTAGTGTAATTATCGATATCATTTTAAATCATAGACCTTCACAGTTTGGTAATAGTTCCAGTACACAGACTTTTGTTTAATATATTTGTTTCTTGTTTTTTTGAATACTTGTTAATAGGACGATTATTAAGGAATTTACGGTGATAGAACTTTTGAAGCTTGTAGCGGATACTGCACAATGGTGTCTATGCGTATTCTCCTAGTATGAAAATAAACCCCCAAAGAAGTCAAGTCAACAAAATACAATTAAATGTTGTTAATAAATGTACCGACTATCAATTAATGGTTTGCAGAGAGGTCACTGCACTCATCGCCGCACCTTAAGCGACAAGTGGCTCGAAGCACCTTTGAGTCTAACTGAGTTTGAATGAGTAGATGAATAATGATGTGAAAATTGGAGTCGATCGGTTTATGAAGTTTGAGTGGCTGCTAAATAGCTCAATTTCCTAACAGCATCCAATGGCCATAAAAGATTTAAACATTTGCAAGGGACTCTGTTCGGTCGAAGTTTTGCTTTGAAGTTGATTGTGAAACAGTTGCACTTCTTGTTGTTATTTAGGTTTGTATTTGGTTATATTTTCCTAGCTCCTCTTTCCCTAAATTTATTCACCCCCAAAATACTAATGGAGATGAAGTTAGTATGTGACTATGTATTTTTTTATAA
>UZAE01012498.1:22585-39243 GCA_900617975.1 Rodentolepis nana | reverse complement strand
GAAATAAGTATGATTATAATTATGGAAGCGGGGGTGTGCGATTGACTTATCTCCACGTGGTGAACACTGGACAACGTATAACCATAGAGCAAAATAGTCTACTAACCGACAGTTGACTACTGGCTTCAAACTACCATGACCCCACTGTATGTCATATTTGACAGCTTACCGTACTCATATCACCTTTTTTCTACCTTTGTGTCTGTCTATCTCTCCCCTCTGTAAAACCCAAAGTTAGTTAAAGAGCTAATGATAACTATCGAAACGCCTGCCAATTGAAATGAATAAATATTATGGAAGTGGTGTGTGTGATAGACTTACCTCCACGTGGTGCACCCTGGGCAACGTATACTCATACGGCAAAAAAGTCTATTAATCGGCAGTTGACTTCTGACTTCAAACTACCATAGCCCGACTGCTTGTCATATTCAACCCCTTCAACAGCACTCATCATACATTTTCTCTGTCTTTGTGTCTGTCTGCCTCTTTTACATTTGCGAATCGCTCTTCTGCTTCCCTTCTTCGACTTTCTGCTACTTTGAAGACCCTTCCCTCTGTGAAGTCCGAAGTCAACTAAAGGGCTAATGATAGCTATCAAAACGCTTGCCATTTGAAATAAATAAATAAATATTATGGAAGTATGCTAAATAAAGATATACATTTTATATTTTAAGCCTTTTATATCCTCCTTGACACGCTCATTTTAGTTGTGCCTTCATCGTGAAACTTATTTAGATTTGCTTGAAGCTTGCGTACAAGGTGGGTTTTCCTTACTCCAGAGAATATTCAAATGATTGATGCTTCCTCTTATGAGAATGAATTTTATAAACATTTTCCGTCGTTTTATTTTAAGAGTAATCGTTTAAATGTACATGAGAACTGCCAGTGTTCTCTCACCCATTGTTTAGGGTCTGTTCCTTTCACTTCACTAAGTTCAGAGATTTCGCTTATTTCGCTTAAAAACTAACACTTGATACTCTTCATTAATTGTATTCTCGACGCCCTTCAATTATATTTCGGGCGTATAAAGGAAATTAGTTCGGGATACTATTTCAACAACGTGGCCAAGATTAAAGGGAAGTATCTAGATGTGTGTCGAAAATCATGTTGTGTACATTCAAAAACTGCTATGAATTGTTGAATGTTCATTTTGTTGTCATCAATAATATTATAAATAAAATTCAAATAGACTTTTTTTTAAATAAAACTATACTGGAAATTTAAATTTTTATATTCACGTGGAACGTCTTTTATCTTGACCACACGGTACCTCTGTTTATCTTTAGAGCACTTAAGTTGATCCCCCGTCATGTCAATTTCTGAAGTAGCTATAGATCATACCATTCAAATTATTATTAGTTCAACCTTCTGAGCCACAGTATTCCTTCTGGTTTCTAGTTTCTTTCGACACACTGTTTCCATTTGTCTTCGTTGTCACAGCAACTACATTCGTGCTACTTATGTAAGCAAAATGGAAGCACTATGCAAATCATTTCAAATATCCCATCAAAGTGAGGTTTTCAGAAATTGGAAATATTTTGCAAACAATATATTGCCCAAAATATTTTTTTCCTATATTCCTACTTATTTCAATCACATTTATGCTTATTGCTCAATTGCATAAATTCGTTGGGCAAGATTCACTATTGTTATTTTATCACTTTCGATCGCTCCTTTGAGCATTTGGTAACAGAATCTGATTTGCAGAGTTCTTAAAGACAACTCAAGAACAGTATATATTTGAAATAATTCACTGAAACAGACAGAACATTAGAGTGCTCAAAAAGTATTGATAGGGTAAGGAAAGGTCATTCGGCCTCCACCCTTCTCCTTATTGAGAGGAAGGCGTTTGAGTATTTTCGCCGTTTGGAAGGCTTCCATCAATTGCGGCAGTTTCGCCAAGTTTTAGAATTGAAATATAACACAACTTAGCCTATAGTTTTCAGAAAATTTTAATTTCCCCGACTAATAGTTTAACTTCTACATTATATGCAAAATCTATGAAATTGTTTCAAAACGCTTAACAGAGTGTTAATATGCTTTTGAGTGTTAGTGAAATTTGTTAATCTATAGAAACGAAGAATCTCCCGATAATCTTAATAAGACAATATACAATGCATCAGTTTTGAAATTTATTAACTTTGAAGCCCGTTCTGGAACCATCATCTACAGTAATCGTTTTTTCCAAAATTGCGATTTTCTCAGAGAGAATTCATTCTTATTTGGCCCAAACTTGTGTCTCTCAATGTACAATGAAATTTTTATTAATATTTAAATTTTGAGTTCCGCTCAGCACCTAAGAGTCTCTTTTTCCTAACTATAATCCCAGACAGAAAGAAGAAGTACAATCTCTCTAGAACATAGCAACTACCTGTAATTGTTAAAATTAAATTTCAAGTAATTTTCATTCACTTAATTGATTTTAGCAATAAGAGTTATTTTTCAATAAAAATCGATAGGAAATATTAAATAACTGATTAATAATTTGTAAAGCTATATTTACAACCTGACACTTCTTACAGTGTAACACTCAGTATGGGTGAAAATTTTGAACTGAGACATATTGCTGCCCGATTTTAATATTATTTTTGTAAATATCATGGATTCATCGAAATTTTACTTCCTTGGACAAAAAACTTGTTTTTCAATAAGAAGACAGTCAAAGAAAAGGATCCATTAGAGTCGGCTAATCAGGACGGCTTTGTTTAAAACAAAAAATAATTAATCTATCAATAAACTTGTAGTTAATAGTACTTTAGGAGTAGTTATCGTATATTTCAAATTGAGTTATTAATTGAGTTATTTTATCTTGGCATTTGCTAATCTTTTGGATCAACACATGTTTTTTAATTCTGATTTCCGTTAATATCAAAAAATAGGGCGCATTTGTCTACCCTCATATGTTCTTGGCAGAAATTCAGAACGATTTGAAGCCGGTTAGCATAACATCAATAATTATTGAAGTAACAATTGAGATGAGGCATAAAGCAGGATGACGTTTAGTTTTAGTGAAGTCTGCTTTCGTGAGATCATGTCGATGTCCAAATAAAATGAACATATTCCCGTAAGATTTTCATACCAAAGTAACCCACGTTTTCACAACTTTTCAGAGAAGATTTTTCACACAATCAACTATTTTAGACCTGGTAAATTTAGTTGCACTCTTTCACTCACTCAAATAAATCACAACGACTATTGAACCCTAAAACAAATAAAATAAAAATAATTCCGAATTTTCACTCTTGAAAGTTAAGGGAATAACGCAGGTGCCTTTATAGCATCTCAAAAGTTGAATTTATCTACATTGACTGCTCTCAAAATTAATCAAATCTTGAAAATTTTGGTGAAAAAGTGGTAATGTCTGCAAGTAAAGCCATAACGACACTTTGATTTCTTCACATTTTGGATTTCTCGGCTGCTTATAGGTCAAAAAACCCTACCAACCACCTTGCATCTTTGACATAACAATTTGCCGAATAGCACTAATTGAATAGATTTATGGTTTGATAATAATTATAATTAAGCAAAGAGTTTTGAACTAATTTCATTATCTTCCTTGTCATTTATTTGGCTTCAATTAAGCATTCTTGACAAATAAAAACAATGCGAAAATTGATTTTAATCATCTACACTTATATTGATCATCGCAATCTCATAAATATCAAATTTTTTCTGAAGCAATCAGTCTCAACCTGTCTATAAATTATTCTATTTTGTTATAATAACTTTTAAGCGTTAATGCGTGCGTGTGTGTGTGCTAAAATCAAAGTTCTTCTTGACACTTGAATTAAAATGCGTTTCTGTTGCATTTTTTGACACAACAAAACGTCTTCCTTACGCCCTGGATTAACTTGCTAGTAAAGACGTTCCTTTGTATGTTTCATATTTTTTTTGCTGACTGACACTCAATAACCTTGATATTTGTGACAAAGTTGGACTGCAGATATGACTATTCCTGATATTGAAAGGCCCTTTGGATATGTCCACAAATCAAGGCTGTATGTTCAGTGATATTTTTTGTCATTCTTGTCATACAGCTATTCGGATGAATGTGTTGGCTGGCATAAAATAATCTTTTACCTTCACATTAAAACCGATCAATTGAAATGACTTTTCAATAATATTATATTGTAATTTTCCAGTTAAAATAAAATAAAACAAAGATATTTAAATTGTTTCTTAATTTTAAAGAGATTTGCGAAGACTAGGAAGGTCACATGTGTCCATATGGTTCTGGTTTAAATCCGTTTTATCTTCGTAAGCTATGGCTGCGTAATGAGGTTGGAGACGATTTTACTGGTGAATTAAAAACTTGGATATTAACTTGGGCACCTTACTTGTCTGGTACCTTAAATATTAAGAATTACTACTTCATTCCACTGTCTCTTCTTCATGTGATAAGAGAGGTTTCCTTTCACTTTCTCGGAGGTTTTTCTTATCAAGCGTGTTGGAACTAGACGGAGAGCTTAGAATAGCCATTATTTAGTTCCAAATAAAAATTTATTGAATCGCAGATGAGAGAACTGAGTGATATTTCTGGAAGTAATGCCTTTTGATTGTGAACACCTTGCAAAAGCTCCTATTTGGGGTGACCAAATAAGACTAAGACCAGTGTAAGACTTAGAGCACATCAGGTTTTTAATTAAATTTTCATATAATCGCCTGTAACGTGTTAATTTATTTTTTTAGATCAAAATTATTCATTTTTGTCCGATTTCATAATAGGACTGACAATATTGATATCAAGTATTTGATTTCCGAACCGGTTACGATTTTTAATGGCCCCTATTAAGAATGGACCAACTCTATCCTTGTAGATTTGTGAAGTCTGTAAATGAATATCCAAAAGAAATAAAGTTTGTTAGGACAAATATTTAAATTAAAAGTTGAGTATTGAATAATTAAACAGTCAGTTGATTGAATTCAACTGCTGCCGTCAGTAAAATTAATTTTTTAATCCCTCTATTGGTCATTGTATGCCACTGTAGCTTAGCTTCAGTCCTTCCTAATGCCAGGTTATACTCAAAGATCAAACGATAAACCCAAATCCAGCTTATCTTCACCCAATTTGTTAGTTTGTAAAATAGGACAAATTACAGTCCGTTTTCAGCTCCAATATAAGTAGTATGAGGCGTTTGTGCTTGAAAGGAAACATGATTGCATTGTTTGGCATGATAAACATGATGTAGACACGTTGTTATCAACTTGAAGAATATCTCTTATCAATTACATCAAATTCCTATTGGTTGCATGCCAATGACCAAATAGAGCTACTAATATATGATAATAAGTAAAAAAGATTGAAAAATTAAGATTGATTTAAAAAAATATTTTGCAAAAATACTAAATTTAATGCATTTAGATATAGGCTCTGAAACTGAAATATTTAATTCAATAAAACAATCTGTAATATCTAAGGACATGACTTATATGTCCATATCACTAAATTATTCAAACTTCTACAACATCTTTTGCATGGAACTTGGTTTTATTGTCTGTAGTCTTGAAACAACTCCGATAATGTAAATATTTCTTACGTTCTCTGAGCAGGTTAGTTTATAAAATTAAGCCCAATGATTTTTGCTTTAATTATATCCAAAAGATTTAATCAAAATTTTTCCAATTATAAATCGTGCTAACAGATGTCGAGATAGGAGAATTTTAATAAAATAAAAAAAAATTTGACAAAAAATTCTCTCATTCAACCTCATATCGGAAGGTTACTCGAGTGTTACGAAATGAACCACTCGGCACCGATTGGTGCAATTTTTTTCCTTCCTAATCGTTGAGATCTCTCAACTGAGTATGAACTGGCCACTGAAACCAAATCTATTTTTATGTTAATTTATCCGAAATTGATTTTAAATAATCTCTTTAGATAAGAAAATGTAATTAATGCGAGAACGATGGAAATTAAGTTCAAATAGATTGATGAGTTGTTTTGTGTTGGATCTTTGCTAGTCATTGAATTATGATCGGATTATGATGGATCGCAATACATTCTACATGAAAATCAAATTGCTGATAAGATGAAATAGATTTATTAGGGTATTTTTTATCTTGTCAACTTATTAAGCACTTAATCCAATTCAACTAGTGATCTGCCAGGGTTTAAAGATTATAGTGGATATTTTCACTTTAAAACAAAGAATCGGTTGGATTTCATGTTGACTATAATAAGTGGGACCAAATAACGAATTATTTTAAAAGAACATTATCCAATCTGATATTTGCTAGCGCATTTGACCGACCACATCAGTGTGAATCCACCCAGAAACACCAACCCCATAATTAATGATCTGATTCACAAGCACTTTTGTCGCTGAGCACATAATTAAGAGAGTAACATTGTCACAATACTTTCGTATTTAACTGCCAGATGCCCAATCTATAAATGAGTCTGGCGTTTTTCTGGAACTGCACTTAAAATAAACACACAATTTTAACATCCCTTCCATAGGCTTTCTACAGCAATGGACTCTCTTCGATAACTATCATCACTTAAAATTTAACCTACCTGTGAATTAAATAAAATGCTTCAAATTCTGGTCCATTTTTTCCCTAAAATAAATGTCAATGGGGGATTAAGTTAATATATCCTAATTCATTTGAAATCGAGTCCACCAATATTTTTTGTATTATATTTTATTTCAAAATTAATACACATTTTGTTGCTTAAAGAATTAAAGCAATAAATTTAGTCGTTCCTTTCATTCATCGAGACACGCGATAAATAAGCCAAAAGCCAGCCACATTAAGGTTGGAATAAAGCATGAAAGGCGGCTTGTGTTCCATGAATTACAAATAGTGAGACATCCATGTCGACCGAGGAGAGGTGAACTAATCTCAATTCTGCTAATTACTGTTAAGTACTAGCTGGAGAGCTTAAAGTTAAAGCGCAAAACATTTAAATTTGAGCACTAAATTGAAAGTCATTCAAATTATTTAAATTGATTCACATTTTCTTTGCTTGGGCGTAAAGCCAATTTTCTCAAATGTCTAAAAGTTTTAACGCAATAGTGTCGATAATGATGAAATGCGCCTACTGTGTAAAAAGCAGTCCTTAGATAATTCTTCAATAAATATTACCACAATGTGTGAATAATGCGAAGACAGAAAATAAGAATTTTCTCGAAATTCATCAAATCGTTAACAGTTCCATCTATTTGTGGATAAACAAAAAATTCAGCGTTATTTGACCTCGAAAATTCACCTGACCTCTCAGTTTAAGGCCTCTAAAATGAATCAAATCTATTTTAATAGTAATGAATGAGAAAATAAACCAACAATAAACGCTCATTGTGTCACATCACTCACTATCCAGAAGCGATCAGTGCTGTCAATCATTTCATCAGGTGGACATTGAAGGATATCTGTCTCATGACATCTGATTTGCAGGTGTTCACGTCGATCACTGCTTCATCAGCGTTTTAATATTTTAAAACAGCAACATCATAATGGGCCAAATAAAGTAATTTTTCCGGTGGAAATTATATTTATTTACTACGAATGGCAGGCGTTTTGATCGTTATCATTAGCCCTTTAGCTGACTTTAGGCTTCAGAGAGGGGGGGGGGGAATATCAAAGTCACGTAAAATCGAGAGGGGGAACTGAAGAGCGATTCACAGATGGAAAAGAGACAGAGAGACACAAAGGCAGAGAAAATGTAAGATGAGTACTGTGAAAGTAATGGAATATGACATACAGTGAGGTCATGGTAGTTTGAAGTGAGATGTCGACTGTCGGTTTATAGACTTTTGCGTATGAGTATGAGTTACCCAAGGTGTTCCAAGTGGAGGTAGGTCTATCGCACGCCCCGTGACAATGGGATTGTATTGCACTCCAATCGGTTATGTTTAGCTCTTCACCAATTTCATGAAGTGACACTAGATTGCAGACTTGAGTTGAATAAAAATATCTGCTTAACTATCGTAGCTTTGTGTCAGTCAGATTTGATTTTTTGATTGCGCGCATCTAGAGAGGTCTATAATTTGGAAACGTCTGAGGACAATTGGCCACACTTCTAGTTGCCAATAATTTGTTAAGTTTTACTTTACCACTATATATATATATATATATATATAAATAATAATAAATATATATATATGTATATATCGATAATAATTTTTGAGGTTAAAATAAATTTAGATACAAATTAATACAGACTGATCAAGTTCAAGTCACAATTACCAGAGAAGTGTGAGACAGTTTAAACATCAGTGAACAAAATTCATTAAATTTTAAGGTACAACTTCTTTCTATAGAAACTCGAATGCGATTCCCCTACTTCCTGAAATTGAGTCTTCATAGATGTAATCTTTGTAAGTAAACAAAGTCTGGTGGGATGGTCAAGACCATGACGATAGGCATGCTTTAATATGAACTCTAAACCAACGAGAATTTCAATTTATATCGTAATATACGGCTTGGCACCGCAATGTAACTACAGGATAAATAAATTTTTAAAAATTTGTTTACAAACGTTAACTAAATTTCAACTTAAGAGTTTTTACGAATTCTCTTGATCAATAAATTGAAATTAGTATTTGTTATTGGTCTAATCGGACAGCGACCTCATTCATTACCCACAGGCCTTCATTATCTATTATCTCTTTCTGTAACTTATTCTTCAGAAATTGAGGATTCATTAGCTGGCCTCGTCCAAGGTCGACTAAACGTTCTTTGCTTCGGTAAAAGAACATATTAAAGGCAGTTCCTTTCTATACTCTCCAACTTATAAGAACTTACTTGCGGTCTGATCAACTGATTTCTTGATGTTTTGGATCAGAGGATTTATGAATCTATGATGTAGGGCTTTTTACACTAAAGAACCCACGATTAGTGGCTGAATACTATGGGCCTTCGTTTTCTCTCCAAAAAATACTTAGCTTGTCATACTATACCTTAGACTCTGAGGGGTGTGCGATAGACTTACCTCCATGTGGTACACCCTGGACAACGTATACTCATACGGCAAAAAAATTCTATTAACTGGCGGTTGATTTCTGACTTTAAACTACCATCCCCCCGCTGTATGTCATATTCCACCACTTCCCCATTATTCACCTCACCTTTTTCTCTACCTTTGTGCCTGTCTCTTTTACATCTTTGAAACTCTCTTCCGTCCCTCCCTCCTTTCGACTTTATGTGACTTTGTTGTTCCTGCTCCCTTCTGTGAAACCCGAAGTCAACTAAAAGGCTAACGATAACTATCAAAACACCTGCCATTTAATATAAATAAATAAACCTTAGACTCTGAAAGCATTACTCTTCTAGAACTTATAACTCCATATGCCATTAGTATTGGGAATATTCAGCAGCAATTCACTTAACATAACGCCAAAGTAGCTGAAGTATGAAGAAACCACTTGAAGCTACTTCAAACATACTTGATCACTTAATTTGATTGGAATTCCACCCACAAACCCACTGTTACTTTAATTTTGCCTTATTGTTTTTTTTGCAAATTGAACACAAAGTTAAGAAATAATTAAATTCTTTTCTAAAGACAAGATTTTTTCAATCTTTCATCTTCAGGGAACGCTAATTTACTAACATTATTTCAACTACCCATCCCAGTGTTTTTTTCAAATTGTTTGGCCTAAATAACTTTAAGTAATCACTTTGTGAATTTTAGGCTCCATGATTTAGGTTCTTTCTTTTCTCGTTTTTTTTATAGTTTACTTCCCGTGGACTTGGGTGCTAGCAAATTTAATTACAAATGGGATCATTTGAGCCTTCGAGGCTTTTTCCAATTCCACTCCTTCCTTTCCATGGTTGTTTGGTCATTTCTTCATTGGACAGTATTAGGGGATATTTGTAATGAGTAAAATCGATTCATTGTGGCTTTCTTCTCTGACTGTAGTGATCTTGTTCAAAATCAACTTCAACTCACCATTTCCTCTAAAGGGAATGAATTTTATAATAAATTAATTAAATAACGACAAAACCTATGCGGTGTATGTATTTAGGCGAAATATCATACGTCAGGGATTAGGGCATGGTTTAAAGGTAGATGATTAGGCAATCACCATTCTCATCACTATAATTGGCGGTGGGTCTTTTAATCAACAAATTCCCTCCCTCCTTCGATGTCATCAGTTGAACTCAGTCTACGTCTGCAACTTATTAGAATTTTGCTGCTTGCAACTCTTTAAGAACAATTTCTCTTCTTGTTTTACCATCACGAATCCGCCTTCTAACTTTGGGTGCGTTGCTTGGCAAGTTAGTGGCATTGGCATTAGGCTTTATCAATTCGGGACTATTAGATTAGCAGCTTAATATTGAGGACATCTCAATTAACAGTGAGAGACGATACGCACATTTCGAAGTATTCTACCGCAGTAACTGATTCTTCCCACAAATTCGCTTTGGTATGTAGTTTTCAAGCGCATGTGAAAAGCACATGTAGATAATAAAGTATAAGCAACCGCAGTGAAAATGATTAGAATAGAATTTTTAAAATGCCTCCAGGTTTATTGAAATTTTAACCTTTTTAAACATATTCATTTCTTGGTAAATTCTGGGGATAAGTTCTGCTAAGTTGCCTTTCATTTTCCATGATGGTTTGTGCTGGGAATCATAAGATAGTGTTTATGGTCACTGCATCATATTCCTTCAACACTGCAAAATGATTCAAACACGATCTGGAGAATTACAATGCTGATCACACTCAAACACTTGACTTCCTCAAAAACGCTGCTCAAAGAAAAGTTGTGGAAAGCATTCAATATCCGAATTTGGGTTGTTTCTCCACAGAGAAGTCAAATTTTTCAGCCCTCACCAAAAGGGCGGAAATTAAATAAGACCCTTGCATCGTAGGAGTCGGCATTCCAAAGAACATCTTCACTAGATCAAAAGCCTAATAAGAAGAGTGACAGATGGGTGCCTTGCAGAGAGTTAAAAGAGTCCTCCTCAAGTCATTCTGACTAAATTTGTGTGCGTGTGCCTCTCCTCTGAAAGGAATTGTGATACCCACTTTATCATTTATTTCAAGAAGAGTTTAGGTTAAATTCAGTTGCCTACAGGCGTCACTAAACATAGACCCTGAGAAGCGAGGCATCATGTTTTGAACATTTCTACAACTCAGGAAAAAATGGAAATTGATTGACAGCCAGTGGTTAACACGACATCAGCCCTAATGTGGCTTGGGTCTCCAAAATCTCCTCCGCCTGTCAAATTTTAATCCAATATATGCAACGGTAGCCATGATGATGAAAACAAATAGTCATGTCAGCACTATATAGGTCAGACAGAAGGAATACAGCTGCAGAGATGCCATCGAATTCATGCGTTAAATCAATTTGTTCCAGATACTGCAGCGGAGTGAGGCTGAAATGAGTAAGACTTCTTCAAAACGGAATAATATTCTTGTCTATTAAACCTTTTACACTTCACCCTTGATGAGACTGTCAAACTTATCCAGAATACCCTACATACAATGAAAGTTTCATGTGCCAAAATTGTTAATTTGTCCAAAATCTCAGCCTCTACGTCTTCCATGATGCTTAAATACCTCTCTCACATTTGAGCTCATAAAAATTCGTATGTATCCATTAAATTTTACAATTTAGAATAATAGCTTACTGCCTTTGCATGCAATTCATCTTACTTTAAGTAAGGCTGGGGTAGATACAGTGTTGTGTGTGTAAATACCCGAAGTGTAGGCGTTTTAGGACTAAGAGATTATTTTTAAATAGCAGAAATATATACTTACTTAAGTTCCTGAGGTATTAGCAGTCGGTGGAATTCACGCGAATAATGCCTTTAAATTCTCATTTTATTGACATTTGTTTGATGCATATTCAAAAATGGCTTAATAAAACGGACTTCTATAACAATATACCATAGTTAAACATGTACAACTACGGATAATCATAATTTTTACGAAGACAAAACTGTTCTGCATTATAAAAAACGGAAAGAAAATGCACCCCAAATGGGTGAAAAAACTCTTAGAAAATGTAAAGTTTCTACAAATAACCTCCTGTCAAAATCATATTTTCCAAGCAAGAACCCCAAGAGTTGAATGAAGACAACAGATGCTTTAAGAAAGAGTGAGACTAAAAAAAACAAATAATTCCATCCCGAACACCTACAGTGAGCTGTGATAAGTTGGAAAAATTTTAACCGGTTTTGAAACTGTAAATAGCAGCTTAAGCAGCCTAAACGCTCTTCTTGAATTGCACAATTCAAGTGCTAACTTTTGTTGGCATCGGCTAACCAAGAGCTGATCGCGAAGTCAGAAAAGACTTCAAATCACACATCATGAAAAAGGGGTGAAGATACATCCCGCAGTTTTATAGGTTGGCATTTTCTCTCCTCACTATCTGATAACCGCTATGGTTGTACGCATAAAATTAATAAATAGAATGTCAGAGCAAAGAGTAGGCAGAGAATATGGCAAATGAGTGGGCTTTAAGTACGAAGGTAATGTGCTATTGAGCTCTCCCAGTTTTGAAAACAACGATCCAGGAAAATGAATCTTGATAGCGGTTAGTTCCTTATTCTACTTTCTAACTTGAGATATTTGGAAAGGGTACTTCCGATTTGAAGCCAAGTTAGAAAATCATTTCCTTTTAATTCAACATCAAGTGTCTTGCATTGGGTTATTCTGCATTCATAAATTGAAAGGTGACGTGTATTTAAATTCCTGTCGATAAAGTATTATAATAATGGATATGCAATGGTTGTTAAATGAACAAAAATTGCTGTACTCTTCAATTAAGGATGACTATCAGGCTCCTCCCCCCCCCCCCCCCTTCCCCCACCTCCCCACTATTGAGCGTTTCTCCCAATAAACTGTCCAGCTGTCGAAATCGATGTGCGCTGGCTGTTTAAGATGACCATGGCGACTAGGGTCATACTGTGGGAATTGATAATCCGGACAAGGGGTGTGCGATAGATTTACCTCCATGTGATGCACCCAGGGCAACGTATACTCATACGGCAAAAAAGTCTATAAACCGCCAGTTAACTTCTCACTTCAAACTACCATGACCCCACTGTATGCCATATTCCATTACTTTCACAGTACTCATCTTACCTTTACTCTGCCTTTGTGTCTCTCTGTCTCTTTTCCATCTGTGAATCACTCCTCAGTTCCCCCTCTCGACTTTACGTGAATTTGATATTCCTCCCCTCTATAGAGTACGAAGTCAGCTAATGGGCTTAAAATAACTATCAAAACGCCTGGCATTTGAAATTAATTAATTAATATACATGAAGCATTTGACCCAGATAGCCAACCAACACGGACACAACACAAAACCTGGCGTTGTTAGTAGACTCTATCGAGTCGGATTATCGTGTTTCCCTGGATTTATTTAGTATCTCCTGAAAGGCCATTTATAAAGTAAATTTTTTTGTACTGTCAAAATGGGAGACACTTTAACAAAGATAAAATAAGTGGGAAGGCTGATAAGGGAGTGAATTTTACTGCCACTCATTTTGCTAAAGAAGCGCAACTTTTTTACGTAGGAAATTGGATGTCTCGTTGGGTGAAAGAGCCTCGTCGATGTGAATGAACCCTACGGTCTCGAGTAGCTAGCCTAATTAATCATAACTTTTTACATCTTTTCCCTATCCATGCTTGTGTTATTCGTTTTCATGCATTTATTTTCCACTTCATTCAATATTCTTGCGATATTATCTAACTAAATTATTCTTCATTATGTCAATAGCACGAGGTCATATAAGCTCAAATAACTAAGATTGATAACTTAAGGCATAAACCTTAATTAGGACTTCATTGCAGCTGGCGCATATGAACATGCAATTCTGTGTTTTATTAATTTGGGCACTTAGAAATGCCACTTAAATTACCTTTTTAAAGATAATAAATGTCTTGATATGAATTCCTGTTAAGTTATGCAAACAGGTCAATAATACAGTGTATTTATTTTAGTTAACTTACATCTGTATTGCCACCGTTTAGTAAGACATTATCCTTAATGGATATATTTATTGGTAACTACTGAAATATCCCTAAATAGATTCATAAATATTTGACAAACTTATCTCTCCAGTAATGCGCTTTTCATAAGAACTAAATCAACACTTTTTATTAACAATTTTAACACAATTCTAGCATAAAGACAGCCAATCTTTAAATTTATTTGTTTATATCAAATGGCAGACGTTTTGACAGTTATCATTAGCTCTATAGTTGACTTCAGGCTTCACAGAGGGGATGGAACATCAAAGTGAAAAAGTCGAGTTGGTTGGGGGGAACAGAACAGTGTTTCAGAGATCTAAAAGAGACAGACACAAAGGTAGAAAAAAGATGATGTGAGTACTGTGGTAGTAGTCGAATATGACATAAAGTGGGGTGATGGTAGTTTGAAGTGAGAAGTCAACTGCCAGTCAATAGGCTTTTTTGCCGTATGAATATACGTTGCCCAGGGTGCACCACGTGGAGGTAAGTCTATCGCACAACCCCAATCTTTAAATTAATAACTAAGATTTGATAGTCACCCCATCAGATCCAGAGGATCTTCCAGATTGTAAGTTTTAAAAGGATTATGTATTTAAATTAGTGGTCGCGAACTTAGGCGTACGCTCTATTTTCATATGATGTTGATGTGATGTTGGTTGCACTGGAGTGCAGTGACCTCTCGACCACCGACCGTCAATAGTTACGACATGACCAACATAGCCGAAATTGAATATAATGATTAAGCTCCGTATCAGTCACTCATAGACCAAATAATTATACTCCATACCATCAGCCTGCTTCCGTCTATATATATATAGTGCAATCAAAGTCTAATCGTAAAATTATTCTTCTATAGCCATCTTTTGCTCTCAGGAACAAAAAGGTGAAAAGCTGCTATTTTGTAAAAAATACAAATAGTTTTGCCGGAGGTGTCCATGGCGATTCACCACCTCAAGAGAAATGACATCACCTTAAACGTTCAATACGTGAGTCTGGGAGCAACAGATGAAAACGACTGACTTTTAGCGCAGACAGCAAAGTTGTTCAATTAGTAGCGTAAAGTTAATAGAATCTTATGAGAACATATGGGTTAATAATTTAATTACATGGAAGATTACTTAATCAATGAGTTTTTAATAGGTATCCAGTTTGAGAGAAGAGATATTGACTAAAATATAGACAACTGAGAAGCGAAAAAAACTTGGCAAGAAGCGTTTCACACAAAAAATCTTTTAACACAATTGGAGAGAAGAAATTTCAAAAATATGCACCATTTGAGAAGTCGTTTAGTTTTTATCAAATCCTTTTCTCCCGGAAACACATGCTTAAAATCTAAGTATAGGACAAAATTTGGCGTTAAAAAGTGTTTAGTTCAAATAATATTACACATAGAGAGTAAAAATTTAAACTGTGTATTTTAAAATTTAATACCATTGCTAAATTTGATTGAATCTTGTTGAATTTAAATATTTCTTGTTGAGTCTGATGTTCATATCACTTAAGATGGGTAGATTTTAATGTATTTTATATAAAATCATTTATTTATCTATTATGTTTATTTCAAATGGCAGGCGTTTTGATAATTATCATTAACCCTTTAGTTGACTTCGGGCTTCATAGGGGGGATGAACATCATAGTTAGAAAAATTCGAGAGAGGGAACAGATTAGTGATTTACAGATGTAAAAGAGACAGACACAAACAGACACAAAGATGGAGAAAAGGTAAAGTGAGTACTGTGGAAGTGGTGGAATATAACATAACATAACATGGGAGCTAGAGGTCAGAAGTCAATTGCCGATTTATAAACATTTTTGCCGCATGAGCATATGTTGCCAGGGTGTACCACGTGGACGTAAGTCTATCGCACAACCAACCCCCTTCCCCTTTTAAAAATCTAAGAAAAAGTAAAATCTTAATTTTTTATGTCTGTCTGATGCACTCAAATTGCTCATTTTATAGATAAAAATGATAACAGTTTTCATTACTGTTGTTACCATTGTGAGTGGTCTTTTATACTTAATTAATGTGAGCAAATTCATTATCTTAAATAACACTACTAATTTAACACCAATTTTTTGATGGCTATCAAATGGAACGAATTCTGATATTGAAAAATTTTAGACATAACTGATCTTCAAATCATTCCAAAAACTCTTAAGAGGGAAAATTTGCTTTGGTCGAGTCAGATCCAATCATATCTGACCGTCTCATAAGGAGAATTCAGAAATCTAAATTGTGTAGGCCATGACTAAGTTTGGGTACAATTACGCATGGCGGTTTTACTGACTTTGAATTACCTAAAAACATTAACCATTGTACAATTTAAAGCATTTTCCTAATACTAATGAACGGTTTGGAGAACAAAGTTCATAATTCAATTTTAAGCTGCCAAATTTCAGAAGAGAACTATTAAATTTCCTCTGATTGGCTTATTTACAAATAGTCGACTTTCAGAATATTTCCGGCAATAAACTGAACTCTCTTTATTAGCTAAGTATTAACAAGGCGGGGAAAGTTGCTGATTTTAAAATTGACAACCTTGACAAAATCTAACAAGAACAAAATGTCACACCTTCGAATATCACACGGTTTGTGTTGAAAATATTCCACCCACAACCGGAATTTCAATCAACGTACAATTTGTCAGAAAGTGTGATAGAAAGATGATAAGCAATTGTGCTTTCATCCAAAGAAATGTTCTACAACAACCACTATAGATT
>UZAE01012498.1:1748-17020 GCA_900617975.1 Rodentolepis nana | reverse complement strand
AGTCGATGCTGATTAGTAAAAGAAAAAGACGTTTAACCTCAAATTTGCTTAAAGTTTTGAAATTTATGCACCCTATTGTTTAATCCTCATTCCAGATACTATTGTGGGACACATCATAAATGACCAAATAGAAATCCTGCTATAGAACCCTACTCAGAAATATTTTAGCTATTAATGTTCACACGAATTATGCTAGAGTTATCTGATAACTAATCGCTTAGCCAAACTTAACACTTCGCTATCAATATACGTACCGAATAAACGTACTCCGTGCTACACGTCTGCTTCCCTTATAGCTGGGCTATAGCTTAGCTGGTTCTGGGAGTCTAGCTAGATGTTGGAGAATCTGCCATAGAGATTTCTGAGTCGGTCAGGCTTTATTAGAGTAGCGATCCGCTACACTATCTTTAGATAAATGCATCAACAACAATATTTTTAACTCTCTCTCTAAGAAATGAAGCCCAAAGCCCTGTTAAGTAAAAATACTAATTTATAGGTTTGATAAAAAACTTTTAAAATGTACACGCATTTTGGTTAATTCAAAATGAAGCTGAAGCAATATCGCTGAATTTTCCAATAGTAAAAGATACTGAATGCTATTTCTCTGCCGTTACGAGTGCTGGAAAAATTCTTTCCAAGTCAGAAGGCGAAATAGTTTTTTAATCACCAAGCGGTTGAATTAATAAATCTTTAACCCCACCCTTCCCCAACTCCCCTCTCCCCTTTGCATTTAAGACAATTTCCCAATTATAAATCTAAAATTGTGCTTTGACTAATCTTTGTTAATAAATTTATATTTATTGAAACTTCAATTTATCACCACTCGGTACAATAATGTTATGCTTCGACTAACAATCGATTAGATTAATAAATGCGAAAAATAGGGTCATCTGATTGGAGGGTTATTCGAAGTTGATTTTATCATTCATTCGGTTGTCACTTTTTATGGAAAACAAAAACTCTTCAATATCTCTATTTTGTGGACCGAATTATCCCTCTCTTCAATTTTCTATCATGACGCACACGCGGAAACGAGCATTCTGTTTAAAAGAATGTCACTTGGCAATCCATGACTCCATAAATATAATGTTGATCTTTTGGTATGGAAAGGGATAAAATTATGATTACATCGCTAAAATTAAAGTTATTACAAGTGAACTTTGGCAATTTCGCGTAGGTATTAAAAATTTTTCATATGAAAAGGGATTTAAATAAAAATTTATATCTTACGAAAGAAAACAAAATTGAATAAATGGAATAAAATGAACACGCGTTGGTGAAGTTTTGCATCTTCGAAATAGATACTCAAGTAAATTTTTTTAAAAATTATCATATTATTTACCAGTAGTGATTTACAGATTATTTAACTCATTTGAATGTGATAACTTACCTCCTCATTGGGCAACTTGAGCAACATATACTCATACGGCAAAAAAAGTCCATAAACCGACAGTTGACGTCTGACTTCAAATTATCATGACCCCATTGTATGTCATATTTGACCACTTTCACAGTACTCATCTTACCTTTTCTCTGCCTTTGTGTCTCTCTGTCTCTTTTACATCTATGACTCACTCTACTATTCCCTCTCTCGACTTTTGCTCACTTTGATGTTCCCCCGAAGTCCGAAGTCAGCTAAAGGGCTAATGATAATTATCAAAACGCCTGCCATTTGCGAAGTCAGCTAAAGGGCTAATGATAATTATCAAAACGCCTGCCATTTGAAAGAAATAAATAAATACGATAACCTAGAGGCAACGTGGCCATACTCTAAAGACCATCGAAACACACTTCAGTTAATAAATATTCATGACAGTTTAGTTAGACGTAAATAATGAAAACGGTTTTTAGTAAAGCTCTGAAAACCACAGGAAATCTGAGCAACCAATCACGTTTACTTCATGGAGGTTCAATGAAAAATTAGTTTTCAATTGATGTATTATTGCAAATACCTCTCTTTAAAATCATTTACCGCATAAATAACTGATTTCTAATAAAATTTGACCCAAAATAAGAGATTTTATAAGTCCTAACTTTATTTACTCTCAAATCCGATTTGATAATCGAAATGCTTGAAGTTAAAGCATGGGCAATTATCATGATAAAAAACATAATTTGTAAAATTCAGACATATCTTTACTAATTACTTCATGCTTGTTCATCGACCAGGAAAATATTTTATTGATCCATATCGAGCAGCTTCGTGTTTTTGCATTATTACTTACCCTACCAATAAATGTCAGTTGATCATCAATGAACAAAGAAGCATAATATCTGTCGCCTATTTCGTGTAACCCGAGCTCCCCTCGCTCATTATTTGCATTTCCTACCTTTTAACTTCACATTTTGCTTCGTGGTCCATTCACCCAAACATTCATTTTCATTAGTCCCATAAACCCATAATCTTCGTCAACGCACTTGGAAAAGACTGCTCTATCCACCTAGTCTTTATTATCTGGAGAGGTACTATTTAATAATTTGTTCAGTTGTGTATTTCTATCGCATACTGTAAATATTTCCTTCATACACATTATTGTAAGCACTAAATTTTAAGAGGTATACTTAATGAGCTGATTGATTATAATTTTCATTCCATAATCTCCTTTTAATAGTTTGAACAAAGCAATATCGATCGTAATCGCCAAAAGTAAATCTTTTGTTCTTGTAGATAAGTGATTGCTCATAATTTTAATTATATGTGCGACAGCAATAAACGTATTGGACAATAACTGTAATATCAATAGTAACATAATAGTGGTAGACTACTGTTGGATGCCAATTCAAATGATTCCCTTAGGTGAGAGTTCAGTTTGAGTAAACTGCTTAAAGCAAATATCCGTTTGTCGATAAATACCATATTGTAATTGAACAAGTGGAGACTTTGCTATACAAAAGACAGGATATTTTTTTCAAAGGGCAATGACAATCAGTTTATGAGACCTATGATAAAGACGTCTTTTCTCAAGTAAAATAGCAAAACTTATTTTATTATGCATATTTCAAGAAATATCCCTGAGTTTAAAGCATTTCTTAATGCTAACTTTTCGATATGTCATTTCATTATATGAGATTTAAAACAACCGAAAACCAGAAAATGCAAAAAAACTGTAAATCATTTTACCCAAGGAGCAGCGACGCTACTATTGGAGCCGTCGTATTGCTTTCTTTTTTGTATACATCCCCACGCTTTCTTCCGTCCCGTACCTCAACGTCCGACGGCAATTCAATAAATTAAGTGGCTAGAGTGCTAACTTGACCTGGATGACAACCCAGTCAAATCAATCGTTCAAAGCATTCTAATTATCGAATCAGGAAATCATACGAGATAACACTTTTAATGGTCTTGTTTAACGTTAGTGAGGACTATAATGATTTGTAACCAAGCCTCTATTCTAATATCCAAAATTCGTTTTATTCAATCGCATAAATAAACCTGCCTCTTTACAGACTCAATTTGTGATCGTGTGCGGCACTATTTTTGGACAGACAGGCCTTTTTGCGTATATGTTGAATGCTATTCCTAGATTTTGTTTTACTGTAGTGTAATGTTTGTAGAAAAGCCATACAACTCGAAAGGAAACAAACTTGCAAACGACTTTGCTCTTACAGTAAAGATAATTTCTACTATTTTTCTCTGATCTTAAATATTATAGAAGAAAAGGACCCTCATATCAAAAAATAAATAAATCAAGTATAAGAAATCAAGAAAATTTTGTTCAATCAGAGATCAAAGACCATTTGTTTATTTTTTCAAATATCGACTTTATAAGACCTATTTCCTTCTATATTGATATTATTTTCCGAACAAAAAATCTTATTGAAAAAATTTACCATTTATTTTTACATAATTCTTACAAACATTCTTTCACTGACTAAAGGAGTCAACAGTTAGTTTTATAGGTTATCATTTCATTTGACTAGAATCAATGTCATAGTGTAAGCGGATAAATTTGGAAAGAATCAATTTTTTTAAAGAATTAGCCAATCTTATTTCAAATTCGCCACAAATAATTGAAAACAAAAAAATGAGTTTAATGCACATGTCCTCTAAAATAATTGAATGGAAATACTTTAAATAAAAGGATTGAAATGCACACCAGAATGAACTTTTGACTTGCGCACTTGAACAGTCTGCTGATAGGATACGCAGTAAGTTCGTCGAGAGCTCAGAGACTTTCATCTGCTTTGTTAACATAAGCCTAATTTGTCTATAAGATGAAATAAAGGCTATTCACTCCATGCATTCTATTCACTCGAGGCGTCTAAACTGACCTCGGGAGCCCTTTCATCCAAGGGGTCTTATTGACAGAAGGGATTGCTGATAATTAATCAAAAGCTAACTTCCGTAGAAGTCATTAAAAATTAAAGAAGAATTCATGACCATTGGGAAAGATTCAACTACCCATTAAGCTTGTTCCTCTTTACCTTTCACATCTAAACATTGTTGTCAATATTTACTTATTTATATCAAATGACAGGGGTTTTGATAGTTACCATTAGTCCTTTAGTTGCCTTCAGGCTTCACAGAGGGGGAGGAGAGAGGGGGGACAGAAGAGTGTTTCAAAGATTTAAAAGAGACAGACACAAAGGCAGAAAAAAGGTAAGATGTGTACCGTGGCGTAGTGCAATATGACATAGTGTCGGGTCATAATAGTTAGAAGTCAGAAGTCAACTGCCGATTGATAGACTTTTAAGCTGCATGCGAATACGTTGCCCAGGGTGCACCACATGGAGGTAAGTCTATCGCGCACCCCTTATTGTCAATATAAATGTCAGTAAAAGCTGTAGCTATTTGAACCCTTGGGTATCATCGAATCACCGCATGGAGTCAACAGATGAATCGGCACGAAATAGTAAAAGTTGGATTTCAAGAGCCTTAATTCATTCCAATTTTCGTTCTCCTTTAGATTTCTAAGTGAAGTAGTACCAGCAGCACTCAGAATTCGTATCCATGTTTATTAAAATGATTGGTTGCCTATGGTAGCTTACCTTCACTTGCATCTGCACTCAGATTCCATCAATTAGATAAAACTAGTCTTTTCTTTTTAATCATAATGCAATTGCCGGACACTTTTACCTGTGATGTTACCACGTTAGATTCATTGATAAAGCGTCTGGATTCGCGAAATTACGTTGACATTCAATGCGAAAATTTCCCAACCGTGTTCAAGCAGCTAAAATAACTTTCCACTGAGTTATTTAATAATTTTAAAGCACTATTACATTCTCCAACGTGGAATTTGATTACGTTATAATTGTCTGAAAAGAGCATAATGAAAAATCACAATTCAATGCCACTTCTATTAATGATTAAGGAGCCATAAATTTGGAGGAGAATAACTCTTATTAATATAAAGCAATTTATTATCTAAAGACGAATTCCTAAATTTTTTGCAATTATCTCAAATGCATTTTGTCATTTATTTCCCATTTCTCCGCTTTAAATAATTTCTTTTTGGGTAGAGGCTTTTCATTCCATGGGCATTCCATAGAATCAAATGGCTTAAAGGACCTTAATCAATTCTACTTAAAATTTGGGATGACCTTGAGCAGATTGACTCACATTTCTACTCTCAAAGAGTGTTGGATTTCATTTATGATGCCCAGAGGGAAAAGTAGCTGAATTTACAACCACGCAATTTATCATTCGAGGTATGGGACAAAATAGGTGAATAAAAAGGGCTTTTGGTCTTATGTTATCTATCACAGTAAGTCCTTAAATTAATCGTGATGTAGGGAATAGTGGGTTAGTGGCAACCTAAGTTAGAAACTTAATATTGCGGAAAATGGCCCACTTTAAAAGACCTGGATTAGTTTACCAAATTTACGGCTGCCTAGATATTGGTTATTTCTCCAATTTTTATTACGACCTTGAAATTGAAATGGAGAAAGCAAAACACCTTGTCAACTCAATGAATATACTTCAATATTTAATTCGAGATGTATCCTTTAAATCCTAATTCTTTCAGTTCACATTAAAACTAAAAGTGTTGAATAGTTACTTAATTAATAATAGGAGGAAAATATAAAATATTTATATGATTCGTCAAGGAAATTTATTCATTAATTTTAAAAAATCTATATTTTTTCGTCGATCCCCTTCCTCTAAGTCACGCCCTCATGGTAGGTTTTCTGCCTCTTTTGAAGCCCTTCGCGTACTTTCCTATTGCTCTACGTGATCCGTTCGATATTAATGAAGGATATTAAGATAAATAACGCGACCTCAGTGCCCTTCTTTCTCCTATTAGTAATCTCAACGGAGGTTTCCTTTCAAGTATTGCATGAGTGGCCGTCCAGATGTTCAGAGGAAGAGCATTCCGTATAACCATCATAAATCTCTTTCCATTCTAATGTGAGCTATTTCTTTGGACCCCGCTTTTGATGCCTGGATAGAAATACTCAGTTCATTTTATGCTTAAAGAAAGTGCACAATTCTTCATCTTCTGGGCATTCATTTTCACTTCTGGTTGCAATTCACCGACTTCGGTAGGAACTAGTTCATGGTGTTGCCTTCTTTCCTTGGCAAATTCCACGTGTATTGCCGCTCCATCCTTAATCCTTTTTTAAGGTGACTATCAATTCGTCCACCTATCTAACCATTTTTTATTCGAATTTATATTTCCATTTTTACTGACATTTCCTTCTTCAAGAGTGCTTTTGGATGGTTTATTCAGCTATAACCCGCCTTTTCTTCTTATTAATTGGAGATTTGACAATCGATTCGCAGTTGTTTAGACGTCGGGAGAAATGTTTCACCTTTCCAGTTGTCTAAATTTTGTTGACGAAAGCCAGTTTTTAATTACTATTGTCATGATTTTTTACTTATTTATATTTTTTACCAAAAGCTCGTTGTGAAGAGCTATTCGTTTTCACTGCAATGATTAAAACAGAAATTTGAAAATTCCATTTGTTAAATCGAGAACTAATAGTGACAGTTGGTGTATCTTTTCTCATCATAGTTTGACATATTCAATAATTATCCTGTCCGTTTAATATTCAATTTGAGGACTCTTCCACATTAAAAATGACGCCTTTGCTTATGAGTTCTTGATGTTGTATTGAATAATAAATTTCAATTTCCTTCAAGTGAATATTTTCCATCTACTCCGACATTAAACCATCAAGTATAACGGTGCTGTTGTGGACAAACTCTACTAAGTAATACTCAGTTTCATGTTCCTCGGTCCACATCTCACAAATCGTATTGGCTAAAACCTTCAAGAATGCTTCAACAAGCTATTCTATCTCCAAATTAAATAACTAGTTGCCGTTAGCTGAGATTTTTTCATTCACTCGAAACTCGTTAAATTTCATCAAAGAAAACTTCTTTTGTCCTTAACTGTTGTACTTTCATAGAGATATATTTACAAAAACGAAGGATTTTTTTGAGGAACGATCATCTGAGTAACTGAATTCTAACAAATTGAATCTGTAATAATTATTAAGTTTTATTTATGCACCAACAAACCTCAAGCACTTGCCTTACGACTTTATCTATAGAAAATGAACTTAACAAATTTTGAATTTGATCGCTTGATAAATTTCAAAATGACAGCATAAGGAGGTGGATATAAACAAATAACTTAATTTAATTAAAAGGGTCAATGAATTTTGCCTACATCATTGAAAGTTACTTCCATTTAAATAATGTTCTCCTTGGACTACTGAACAAACCAATTTGTTTGGCGAGTTCAAGCAGTCAAAGCTATTTTAGAGCAACTCATGAAATATTTTAACAGCATTTGATTTGTGGAAACAAAATAGACCGCAGATTCTCTATGGTGGACATGCTGAATCATCCTTTTCTTATCAAGGTGGAAAATTTGTTTCAATTTGTCAGCATTATGCTCCATGATTCAATTTCAGGTTGGGGAACGTAGGCAATTTATAAAATGGCTTTGTGGCTTTATCATACAATATTTGTGTAAAAGAAACAAAAGGTAGCCCTTCCACTTTTTATAATACAAGAATTTGACAAATTTCGTCCTGATTATTCCATAAGAAGGCATTTTCAGTACGAATTAAAATTTGTAATATAGTCTAAGTCATATTGTCTTTTCAGAGACATGAAATAGAGCAAATCTCCAACTGATGTTCTTGTTCCCGGAATTTTTAGTAGAACTCGTAGTATCTCCTGGATACGCACTTCTGTTTTTTGGGTTGCCCTTCAAGTATTTCAACTTTGTGTCAGTTAACCTGGGACCGATAGTTAAGTGAATCGGCAAATGTAATTTGGAAAAACCTGATCACATTCGTCATCTACTTAATAAAGCACTTAATAGTCTCGTTAGTAGTCTCCATTCGCTTCCCTTAGTCCACTATCACCGTCCTTATTTTTGGTTAAACTGAAACTATGTTTTGGAACACTAATAATTAGCAAGTGATTAGGAAGAGAGCAACCTTCTCTAATTAGGAGTTCTCATGCGAGATCTGCCTCAATTATGGTCATAATAAGTGTTGGTGTAACTAGTCATGGTATAGATGCTTATGAAGGGATCAGGCTAATTGTATCATATCATAAGGTCAACGGATATAGGTACAAGAGGAAGAAAATGATCTTTTTGATAAAATGTGGTTAAAGTAAATAAGTCTCAGAATAATTGGATCTAAAATTTATCTAAAGTTTGCAATATTAGTTTACTGCGATACTTTTATTAATCATTGGAATATGCGCACAAAAATTTTTCCATTATTCACAAACAAATAGTTGTAACTTAAATAATATTTGCCAATCATCTTTTTATTCATTTTTATGTAACCTTCTTAATAATACAAAAACTCTTTAAATAACCTAAAATATAAGTTTATTTGGTCATCTTATAACTAAGTGTAAGATTGTGGCGGACCGACCTGACCGCCTGACCGACTCAGAAATCTCTGTGGCAGATTCTCCTACCTGACTCAGAAATCTCTTTGGCAGATTCTCCTACATCTAGACCGACTCAGAAATCTCCATGGCAGATTCTCAAACATCTAGCTACCGGCTCAGAAATTTCTATGGCAGATTCTCCAACATCTAGCTAGGAATCAGAAATCTCTATGGCAGATTCTCCAACCTCTAGCTAGAGAACAGCTAAGCTATAGCTCAGCTATAAAGAAAACAGACGTGTAGCACGGAGCGCGTTTATATCTGTGGCAGATTCTCCTACATCTAGCTAGACTCCCAGAACGGCAGATTCTCCAACGTCTAGCTAGACTCCCAGAACCAGGGAGATTCTCCTACATCTAGCTAGACTCCCAGAACCAGCTAAACCATAGCCCAGCTATAAAGGAAACAGACGAGTAGCACGGAGAATTCTCCAACATCTAGCTAGACTCCCAGAACAAGCTAAGCTATCGAACCAGCTAAGCTATAGCCCAGCTATAAAGGAAACAGACCGAAACTAGCTAAGCTATAGCCCAGCTATAAAGGAAACAGACGATAATTCGGAACACGTATATTCAGTCACGTAATGATCAGAAAAGTGTGCACGGAGCACGTTTATTCAGGACGTATCTTGCGGATCAAGTCCGGAGCATGTTTATTCAGTACCGATATTGCGGATAAAGTGTACACGCAGGGATCTTGATCATGATCAGGATGGGGGATTAGGTTAAACAGAGGTTAATGATTGGTCACTGTTGGTACAGTCGCTGCACACAGAGTTGTAAGGCCGCACCTGTTGGTACGGGCGCACCTCCCAATGCTGGCGTACAGGCATGCGATGACGTGTCCCACAGATCATTATCACCACATTGCAAAGTTACAAATAATTTTCGACCTGGGAAATGCGAAAATTGCGATGCTGTCTCATGTGGATTAAAGGAATAGGTTTGAGTAGAATTTTTTATAAAAAAGTATTTAGAAAAACAAAGCTGAAACAAAGCTGTACACATTTTGGTTTTGTGCTTGGAAGCATAGCATAAGAGAGACTGGGAGGACTACAAAGTGTGGAAGTATCCTAATTGAAGTACTGGCAGCTTGAGGAGGCAGAAGGAGAAGAGTGTCTTCTAAGAGTTTGCCTACAAGAACTGACGCAGAAGTCAGAACAACGTAACAAATGGATGCCTATAGGGTTATTAAAAGAAGCAAAGAATTTCTGTCAGTCTTTTGGCTGCTTATGCAACTTATCAATGTATGATTGACAAAAGTCTGCTTGTCGAAACACGGGCCAAAGCACTAATCCCAACGCTCTGGAGACGTCTAATCATTCCCAACTTATTAAAATTGCGATGAGCAATTAATCTCAGCAAGAGGTGTAACGTGCAATTAAATGCAATATGTGATAGATTGATGAACATTTACTCACTTGTGCTTTAAGGTAAATGCTACAAGCAAAAAATCGACTCAAGACTTTTCAGTAAGCGAATTACTGGTTACAGTGATTGTAAATTAGACTTTTCGTTTCTGGTTATACTGTCAACTTCCTTGACCAAGTAATGATCTATTTCTGCGAAAGGTAAATCACGATTCCTCAGATCCTTACTTTATTATGCAAATCCCTTGAACAATTTTTGAGTAATAAATATCAATAAATAAATATCATATCTTGATTAATGTATTTAAAAGTTTATGTTTCGAAAAAAAGAAATGGATTGAAAAAGCGCTTTTACTGATACCATCAGTTATACTGGAAAACATTCGCACGTTTTTATAAATTTAAGCTCTAATTTATTAACATATTAATAATAGTTCTCACTACGGTATGCAAAGCATTGAATTTGATTACATTGTATTCTTTTATGGGCAATAAAATATCATTTTCGATTAGCTCTTCTAATGGATATTTGTTGGGAGTTTATGAGCTCGTAAATTGATTGATGCATCCTCTTTATGTTTGCAATAAATTTAAAAGTGGTAAATTACTATTCACTTTGAAGTGTAGCCTCTAATCTCATGTGAGAAATGACTGTCATGATTGATGCGTTGCACATTGTTATGATTAATAAACTCAGGCATAGATTGGGTAAACCATGATGCCAACAGGAAATATATTTGCTGGATTAATGTCAAAAATATTAACAAAGGCAGAAATTCGATATTAAGCCGTAGATGAGATAATGGGATTAGCATTCACTGCTAACCTTGGGCTTCTACTAAAGTAAATAATTTCATCGTTTCAGAAAATGAGAAGAGGGAAATAAAATTATGTAAATGGTGTATTAGCTACCTCTTGAATTTCAGCAGAGATAGATGATGAAACCTTTCACATTCGGTAAAGGAATTGAAACTGATTTCTCAAGCACATATTTACGGAGATATATATGAATAGAACCCTTGTTACCTCGATCACTATATGCCTTTTAAAATGAGAGCATCAGAAGAAAAATACTCGCCAACTTATATGCTGTACCTCTGAAAAGGGATTGGCAGTTTAACCTGATCGATTGCGATTTACATTTTTGCCGGTAGTCACACGAATCTTGACTTAGAGTGATTAAAGAAGAGCAGAAGAACGCAAATATTTGCTCCCTCAGAAACTCCCACTAATTCAACCTTTAATTAAGCATGCCTATTTTTAATTGCTTAGAAAATCATTCTCCAGTCCAATTTGTCTATTGACTGACAAAACCGAAAACTCGGGTTTTAATATCTCAAGCCAACAAGCTAAAGAGACCAGTCGTGACTCGGCCATGCTATCCAAGTTTAAAAACTTTGAATTTTAAACCTCCTTCCTCGTTTACTATTGTATTTAGAGATATGTTTGCTAAATATCCTTAATACAATCCTTTGAATCAATTACAGCCGATGAAACATCAATTAAGACAATTTTATATGACCACAACTACACTGCAATTTCATTTATACGAAATTCTGGTTTTAAAGCGTAGTTCGCTCCTTAAAGTGTAATCTTTTGTACGTGTTAACCTATTTGGGAATAAAACCTAAGCTATCGCTTAACTTTAGGGATCGATTTTGTTACAGTTGATTGAAAATGGTACCGTGAAAGAGATAATGGCCTTTGGGGTTACCGAAATAAAGGATTCTAATGATTATTATTTCAAGGCTTTGTTCCCAATCAACACTTAAATCCGCTGCAGTTCACAATCAATTTGAATTTGGTCAGCTTTAAGAGATCAAGATTTCCTTTCTAAAATTTTTTGCGCTACTGGGCCATTGACTCACACCACTTCAACTCCCTCCCCCCTCCCCACACCCACCCCAACCGGGTTTGGGTATTCATGAGTGAAGCATTTATTCAGATAATGAGTGCATGCTTTTTACCATATTATTACCACTTATGGTTACGACTTGGAGCAATTTCCGTTAAATGAAAGCACAGCATGCCGGTTGGGAAATAAACGCCAACCCCGATCCATTAAGCTGAAAATTAGTGCTTGAAAAAAATTTCACTTCATGTATGTGAAAATATTCAATTTGAAAATATTTGGGAGTATTTGATTTGGAAAAAATGAAATGGTAAGAGATTCCACCCCTATTTCAATTCTCATTCTCTGAAATTGTCTTCAATCATGTTTCAATTCTGCAAAAGAGGTTTTTTGTGGCAAATGGGCGCTTCGAAATTTCTGTAACGCCCAATCCTTTAAATCTCCATATCCCTTTCAAGCTCTGTTAACACAGTTATTACCGTGTTAATTTGTTCATCAGTGTACACCCAGTAAGCAGAAATGCTGAAAGCAAAGGTTTATTTTGTCAAATATTTATATATTTCAAATGGTAGGCTTTATGATATTTATCATTAGCCCTTAAACTTTGACTTCATCTTCCCCTAAGGGTGAGGGGTACATTTATAGCAGTTCATTAATAGCAGTTCATTAGCTGTCTTCTCGCTTCCCAGTATCTCTGGCTTTCTGTCCTTGTCTTTAGGGCTGCACACCGAATCAGGTGGGTCTTCTCCATTTCCTCATGTAGGTTACATAGGGGGCATGTGGGTTGAGTGTATACTCCCAATCTGTGAAAGTGTTTTGCCAGGCAATCGTGTCCGGTACGTAGTCTAAACTCAGCAACGGCTTCGATTCTTGGCCAATCGGCTATGTCGGAGAGTGCCACTGTCCACTGTTTCTCCTTTGTTCGAGCTTAAAGTTCGTGGCACCTTGAGGTCTGAAATCCTCTCCTGATTAAGGCCTTCATTGTGTGGAAAGACCTCGGCCGGTCCATGCATTGCAAAATCGTTGACCCCTTCTTAGCAAGTGTGTCAGCGAGCTCATTACCTTTAATGCCACAGTAACCAGGAATCCATTGTGGGACCACTGTTTTGTTTTTCTCTCTCAGCAGCTCATAGAGTTTTCTACATTCCTTTATCTCAGCTGTTTTGGGTGTCTCTCTGTTTCCAATAGAGTCTATTGCTGACTGTGAGTCCGAAAGTATCACCGCTTTCTTGAATTTCGTATCCAGGCAACATAATTGGCATAGTGCTATCCTAATAGCCTCTATTTCTCCTTCAAAAGCGGATCTATTGTGTCCCGCTGCTGCGTAGAAAGAGAAGAGTTCAGAATAGACACCTGCACCAACGTTTGCTTGGCTTTCTATGTATGACCCATCAGTGAAGACTTGGAGCCATTGATCTGCAGGATAGTTGACATTGATTGTCTCAAGGGGCAGTGAACAAATTTGTTCTGGAGGGGTGTTTGCTTTCTTGAAGAAGTCAAGTAGTTGGGTACAACGCATTACATCAGTGTCTGCCAATGGGTTCATGGGTAGAGGGAAGCTCTTTGGTTTGTCATCGATTTGTAATTCTTTCTTCAGTTCTATGGCTTTCTGTATTAGACCAGATTGCGTTTTCAGATGTCTTGGTCTATTCTCATAGGTGCTGAAGAACTTATCCATGGGAACGCGCAGTAGCTTCTCATACTGAATCAAGGCCTTTTCTTTCATAAGGTAACATATTGTAGTGCTCCCTGTAACTAGAAGCATTGCATCAATAAGTGTTGATTTTATCTCTCCAGTAATTAGTCGTAATTCTTGGTTGTGTGCCATCTCGAGTGGTTTGAGAGTCACCTCTGTGGCTGTAATGAGTGGCTCAAAGCAATACCACATTATTGGCTGAATAAACATCTTGTAAGTGGTGTTGAGAGTTGAGCGTGCACAGCGCCATACGCTACCAGCAAGATGCTTCAGTCATTCAGTCTACTGGAGACTCGTTCCGCTATTTTAGTAATGTGACTTTTCCACGTTAGCTTTGTGTCAAACGTCATTCCGAGATAAGTGAACTCGTTGGTTTTTTCTAGGGTAGTATCCTTGTACCTTAGAAGCGGGTTTATGCTGTGATGGGCCAAAGAAAATGTTTGGAATGCAGTTTTCGTGGTGTTGATAACCATTCCATTGTTGTCGTACCAGTTTGCTAGTAGTTTAAGTGTACCATTTAGGGCACTTTCCGTCCTCTCCTGAGTGTTTTTCTTAGGGACGGAATACCATAGAACAAGATCATCTGCATAAAGTAAGCACTTGATGCCCGTGACTGTCTGTACCAATTCGGCTATATCATTGATGAAGACATTGAAAAGAGTGCAGCTTGTGACAGCTCCCTGTGGAAGACCTGTTTGTAAGAGATTGGGTTTTGATAGAGCATTTCCATATTTGACTCTACTTGATCTTTGTCTAATGAATGCTTTTATCCAGTTTAGCATTTTATGCTTAATACCAAGCCAAGTTTTAGAATTAGCTTTCTTGGGTCTTTCTCTGTTGTTTTGCGTTGGCTATCACTTTCATAGTTGATATTTGAGATGAACTTGTCGAAGGAAATCTGTTTAGCTTGTAAGATGGCTTACCTTAGGANAGATTGGGTTTTGATAGAGCATTTCCATATTTGACTCTACTTGATCTTTGTCTAATGAATGCTTTTATCCAGTTTAGCATTTTATGCTTAATACCAATTTCTGCCAATTTTAGAATTAGGTTCTCCTTCCATACTAAGTCATATGCTGATTTGAAATCGACTAATACAACCGTAAGAGTATTTCTTGTATCAAGGGCATCTTTGATGTGTTGGGCGAAAGTGGCTACTTGTTGGTTCGTTGATCTTTGTGGCCTAAAACCTGCTTTTTCACTCCTAAGAATACTCCTGGTCTCAAGGAACCAAGTCAGCCTCCAGTTAACCATTCTTTCCATAAGTTTAGCCAGCACGCTTGTGAGAGAGATAGGTCTATAGTTGTCAAAGTTGCTAGAGTCTTTGCCCTTTTTTAGTACTGGTATTACTATGGCAACTTTCCATTGATTAGGTACGAGACTGGTCTCCCAGAATTTGTTGAAAAGCGTCAGCATGGTTTCCTTGGNCTTGCCGCGTTTATGCTCGCTGATGTCATTTGAAGCCAAGAGTAAGTCAGGAGTTGTT
>UZAE01012497.1:0-39254 GCA_900617975.1 Rodentolepis nana | reverse complement strand
CCCCCCCCTACTCACTTATTGAATTTTCTTCTTTAAATTGATTTCAATCATTTCTCCACGATTAAACCATCACCTTTATGCATTATTTGGTGTAATAATGACAGCCGATAAGTTGTGATATCAATGGCCTAGATTTTTCAGCGCATAATGCCTACTACGGCCAGTTTCACTTAATTTGGACAGATCACGTAACCCCTAGTATGTATCATTATCCTTTCAGTATAAGGACGAAAAGACAACATGTGTCTAGGGTCGAATTGAATGATCCACCAAGGGTAGCTTAACTGTGGCAACGAAAGTAGAACTAGTGCCTTTATTCCCAGGGTAAGCATCAATGGATCGGTATTGACATAAAAAAAGTTTAAAAGCCTCTTAATGACTTCAAATTCTGCTCGTAAGTACTTCCTTCTGGCTGACTTTACATATTAACATAATTTAGTAAATTTTACGTTGATATCGGCCAATGATTGGACTCATCATTGGCTAGGTCAGAAGACCTATCATTGCACACATATCTGTGCTTCCACATTTTCCAATTTACAGGGTCTTTACTAACTCCGGTCGTTACTTCAGTTGATATTCAGCAGACTAATTTCCAATAGATCCATATGGAGAAATAGAGGGAATACAAATTACCTACCTGTTTCCAAAATAAAATGGTACTTTACTTCCAATATTGATAGAAAAAAAAATTCCCTCTTAGATACATTTCCAAGCTTTGGTTCGTACCTAGGCAATATAATCTGATGTGTAATTTTTGCATATCCCCAGCAAACGCTAGGAAACTTACATTTTGGAGTGCATTTGTTACTTAAACGTTTTTACAACTTAATTTGATTAACAATGTCACACGCAAGCTAAGAGATTCATACAAATTACTGAATTTCGAAGTAGATAGGAATTAGTTGAAGAAGAAGAAGAATTAAGGCGATGAAGTTCTGGGGACACTAAAAGGTCATTGTTGAGTTGCACTGCGTTAAATATAATATCACCAGAATCGAATGTAGAGATTCCAAAAAACTTGACTCTGTTTTGACTTTGCACAAGATACTAATGAGCTGATCGATGATGAGAGGAGACAATTATTCCAAAACAAGTGTTTAACTATCAAACTTGTCACGGTCTCTCTCTTTGACTCCTCAGACAACTGTAACTTGGTAAAATGTACCAATATTTGATCCAAGGAAGGCACGCTTGCTTTCAAAGTATTTAACGTAGTTTTCAATAACTTTCATCAGGGTAAGAAATTTGTCTCACCTAGTACCAGCTAAAACACCCTGGAATAATAAGGACGGGAATGATGTAGTTAGCTATTTTCATCCAGAGCTGTTTCTGGTGCAAGATTGCTTGTGGGATCAAAAAAAATTGACTTAACAAAGAATAGAAACAGAAAAAAACTATTTCAAACCATCCGTCATGTTTGATTTTATGTTAATACGAGCATTAATAGACCAACTCGCCCCTAAATATGAACTAAATTCAAAAACATAAGTGTAAACAGATAATTGAAAAGAAGTTATATGAAGCAAAGTTAAACTACGACGTGTCCATACACAGCTCACTCGCCTTTCTTATACTTCACTCTGGTTGGTTAAAGTGCCTGGAAAATTGAACTCTGCTCACTATTGCCTCAGGTTATAAACAAAAGCATCAAAATTATCAAACACGTTCACCGACAAAAATCATTTTCTCATAAAGAACTAATTTAACTGCAAAAATAATATGCAATGCAGAAAAGGTAAAAAGACACGCTTATAATATTCTAGACATAGCTCAGAGACCGAATTCGCTATGAAAAATACAGGTGTGGACATGAGACCCATTGGCTCATCTAAGTGATTTGAACAGGCAACTGAAAATGACCTTCACCACTGCCACTGTAGTTAGGTTCCGAAACTTTAAATTAAGATTGCATGAATGTTACCTTCATGAATAGTACTAAATATTACATTGAAGTAGTTAGTGTTTACCCTGTTGTTGCAACTGCTGCTGCTGTTGTTGCTGACGCTGAGCTAGCTGATAGAGGTGTTGCTGCTGCATTTCTTTATGCCGGAGGAATTGTAAATGCTGCTGTTGCTGGTGTTGAAGTAGCTGTTTCTGCTGCATTTGTGCAGCAGCTTGAGAATTATAGGCAATACCCAGTGATGGTGAAGTGGAAGCCAAGCGCTGTTGGCGATGGAATACAGGGCTTTGAGGCAGACCGATCTGTGGTTGATCCTTCCCACCCCGCTTAAAGATTCGACCCAGTGTGCCTGTTATCGATTTCTTCTTAGTGGGAGTTGGTGAGGGAGCAAATTGTGAACTGCCTGGACCAACACGTTGAAGGTACATTGGTTTTGGAGTTCCAGGTATTCCCATTGTAGTTGTGGATGGAGTAGTCGTGGAAGTTGGATAATGCTGATGGGGATGGTGATGATGATGTGTGTTCATTAGAGGAACATCTCCCTCATGTGGAAAGTGAGTATTGTAGGGTGAGGAAGCCGGCACCAAACCTCCTTGATTTATTTGCTTTGTCACTGAAGCAGGATCGGATTTTGAGCTCGCACTCGAACCTGGACTCTCTAGCAAGGCACCAGAGGTCGCTACTGGGACATTTCCCATCATAGTTCTGTAAGGATGTCTAAGAGGGAATATGTTCATTCAAAATGTGAATATAAGTGTAAAAAATAAGTAATCTCATTCCTTCATAAGGTCATGCACTCTTTAAATCAGGCTCCAAATTATACATAAATTCTTAATCATGCTTGCAAATGCGGTCTATTCAGCACGAGCGGATGCGATACCTAGATGGTGGAGCAGCATTGGCAGCGCTACTAGAAGCAACAATTCTGTACGAGGGAACAGAATGACGTCTGCTGTTGGTATCAGTTCCAACGGCATCTTGGGAGGGTTTTTGCTGGGCAGGGGAAGTCGTAGACGTCATGCGGATTTGAGGTTTGGGTGGAACTGGACTGGCCGAATTTGGGCGTCCACTTTCATTCAAGCGCAAAGCTTCGGCTTCCATTAAACGCTGCAAGCTGCGATTCCGTCCATTGCTGCTATTTTTGTTTACGACGATTAATCACAACAATATATTGTTATCACAGTAAGCGCAAATCAGAGTCAACAATCAAGAGTGGGAGTTTGAGAGTAAACTTACAAAATATGAGTAGTATTGGAGTTGGTAGATTGTCTAAGGGGTGAGGGAGCGCTGACGCCGTTAACAGATTGGCTTGGATATGGCTGTCCCATACTGCTTGAAGCTCGTTGAGCAGGATATGAGAGGTCTTCAGGAACCTAAAAATTGAACCATAAGTTGGATAGCCAATCATGGAATAGATTAATTTTGTGCAAATGAGGGCAGGGCACTAGAGAGGCGGATAATAGTTTTAGCATCCAAAAGCGAGAAAGTCATCGGCTTTGACGGGGGGGGGGTATTAAAAATGCAATGTATTTTCTATCACCACTGGAAAATTTAAGCCTTGAAGTCAAACCAAACGTGCAAATGGATACTATTGTTCATGAACTATAAAACAGAATTATTACGGAAGGCAGGATTAACAATTTAATAAAAATTTTCCATTTTCAGAATATCCGCCGGATGTGAACAATTATCTAATCAGCGGACAAAATTACTCTCGAAAATGTGATTACTATGCGATATAGCAAAGTGGTAACTATTTGAAATTATTAGATTCCCCAGGTGATGTTTCCTTCAGTTACTGGAAAGGAAAATGGTAGCTACAATTAACTTGGATAAAGGAATACAATCCTGAATCCTGCTGATTTTGTTCAATAGGTAAGGTAGACATTTCGAAATGCCACAAATGGGCTGACGAATATCGACCAGTTGGCCTAGTAGACATTGGATGCTATCCACCACAGGTAGTTGTAATTACGATTGACTACCTAAAGAATCACCGTAGGCTTGGAGTAACCCCACAAGATCTACATAAAGATCAAAATGAAGAACATGAATCTCATTGCATTATTAAAAGTAATCTGATTCACCTTCACTGGTGGCATCGGTCAGGACCCTCGACTTCCACTTACCTAATTATGATTGATTATGAATTCTTAAAGTAGGTGTGCAACTATATGCTTACTCCACTCTCTTAATATTTTTTGACGTTGCCTCCAGAAATTGTCGTAAGTAAATGATGGATAATGAGCTAAAAATATATCAGGCTATGGGTGCAGCAAAAAAAATAGTTAATGAATCAAGTAGCGCGTGCAGATGCTGCAAACACCTCCCGTGCAACATTCGTGCATAATTTAAACATTAAAACAAGCATGCAAATCGCTCATTTAGTCGTGGTTTTCACAGTGCACATAGAAAAGCAGGATTATTGGCGTCTCCATATGTTATATGTGCATATATATATATATATATATACCTTCTGGCCATTGTTATCCGGGCGCCACATAGGTAACTGGCTAATACTGACATTGTCCGGTCCGAACTCATACGGACTTTCCTGGGCATTACTGATGTTATTACTCATCATTTCATTGACACCGGGGTTCGAACCATGGCGTTTGAAATTACCTGGAGAGTTAATTCCAAATTCGTTCGGCTTTTGCGGCTGAAAGTATTAGGTGTTGGGCATGGGTAGACGATACAACATTTAGGTTGAGACAACATGATAGTGGCTGGCAGACTAACCTGGCAAAGAAGCTGGGCCATGGCAGAGTTGGCGCGTTGGGGAGCTGGGGTACCAGAGGGGAATAGAGGACCTGCCCGACCAGTGGCATAGGAATGGGATCCAGCAGCGGTAGTGACCCGATGCGGGGGTACCATAGCTGTCCCATAACCAGTGGTCATGACAGTGTGGAGGGTTGTGGGTGTACCAACACGTGCTGTAAGAGGAGATGGGGGAGGCGACCAACCAGTTGGACCGAAACCGGGGAGGTGAGGAGGTACAGAAGCGGAATTTGCGTGATTTGCGCCGCCCATTTGTTGCTGGCCTCCAACAGCAGTAGTGGACTCAAAGAGGTAGGGATTCGATTGTTGCACTACTCGGGATTCCAACTCTTCTGCGAGTTGTTCAGTATTCTGCTTTTCCTCCTATAGGCATCAGATGCTTTTATTTAATATTTATATTATGGGATTTAACTTATTTCCACGAAAGCATTAATCAATCGAAGTAGTTTATAACCCCCTTCAGATTTACCACTTTCAACTTCAGTTGAAATAGCTGAGTTCGGAAGTGAGTTGGATCAGAATTTGCATTTTGATATTATTTTACTAAACCATAATTGTGGCTAATGAACAAACACTAAGATAACCCACCCACCCCCCATTTTTTAAAAATGCTCAATTCTGTCATCACTTTTTAGACTAACAATGCGAACGATCATAAAAACACCCCATATGCACGTCGTATTTCAAATATGAATTTTCGAATGGACACCCTATCACTCAATACAATGAAATTTTCCTTTATTAATGCTACTGCAGACAATAAAAAGCGCAAGACTGTGAGCGTTCTTTATTCCTAGTCTGTCAGATTCATCAGACCAGACTATTTTCAGACGGAAAACATAACTGTCTCCTTATCATTCGTATGTCTCCTTTTTTCCATTTCTTCGCTCTTTTCCCCTTTACCTTTTTCATGTCTCCTTGCAATTGACCTTAATTACTATCGACACAATGCTGGTCTCTAACTCAGGCCCCCTTACAAATAGGAAGCCATTTCTAGTGTTATATTTTTCAAATCCCAGATCAGAGAACGCATTTCAGTGATGTGAAGGAAAACAGGGAGAAATATTAGAAATCCTCCTGATTGATCAGTTTGCATTTGGTCGACGGATTAGTCAATTATTTATTACAAAAATAAATAGGTGCCAAGGCTATGAGTTAGAGCTGCAGGACTAGAGAAAACGTAAATTTTGATTTTTTAGCTTTATCTTTATCAGCTACTAACGTTCAATCAAGCCAAAAGCATAAAATGTACCTGAATCAACTTGATCTCATTGTTGATTGCATCCAGTTGGTCTTGGATTAGCATAGCCAATGCCTGGGCATCACTGGTGGTCTGGGAACTAGCAGAAGGCTTGCCATCCGGTGAAAGATTTTCAGGAGCAGCAGACGTTGGACTAACTGTGGATGACGCACCATCAATGTTCTAAAATACAAATATAGTCAAATCCATATCCATACCTGCTACTTAAATAATCAATTCAGTAATATCTTTATTGAAACTATGGGAACCCTGCGAGGAGTACGAGGTAGGTGATGAAACTACCTCATTACAGAGTCTAAGTCAGTCTCGTCCTAGAGGTATCTCAAATCTCTCTCTCGACAAGTACCATCTAAATATCTAACCCACTAATGGCTTATCTTGAAAACCAGTGAATATTACATGACAACGACAGTTGTTTGCCATAAGTGCAGGGAATTTCGTAAATTAAAAAGTGGTCATAATTCTTCCTTAGGGCGAAATAAATTCGCAGAAGAGAGGAGTGAGAATGCAAATGAAATATGACAGGCCGATACGGACGACGATGTTGCAGTTGGTAGATTTATGCGGGAGATTGAAGAACATATTATGGCCACCTATGTCTCTCTCTCTCTCTCTCAATGATTTACTACTTATACCCAGTAAGCAGTTTTAATTTACCATTTGTATCCGAATCACAAACATTTTGTACAATCCTCGGTTCTGAAATTTGAGTTAAATTTAGGTTGACAACGCTGTACAGCTATAATAACCGTTGGGGATTTCCCAACTAACTATTGATGCCTAACCGCCAACTAGTTAGTAGTCTTCTGGTTATGCAAGCAGCAGTTAAGAGATGTGTACAGTAAACAGCGCAGGGTGTGTGTGTGCGTGTGTATGTGTGTGTACGAGTTCCTGTAGAGCGAACACGTTACATGATCCTCTTGCAGCACAATCATGTGAGTCCCAAACTAGGCCACACCACTGGCGTACATGTGGCAGCTCCAATCTCGGTGCGATGATTCATCTTTTGGATGCCAAAAAAGACAAATTGAAACTGAACTCTCTTTCGTTTGGCCGAGCCCTGACCACATTAAGCAAACACGTGTGCACCTTCAGGCCTTCAAAAAACCGTTAGGGCCCTAACTACCAGATGGATTTCCTATGTTTGCAAATTTTATATAGGTATCATCTAAATTAATTCGTATGTGACTCATTTCCAGACCTGTAAGGTATTTTTCGCTTTTATCTCCCTCTTATGCCTGGCACTGAACCACTTTTTTGACAAATGATTAAGAGGCTGCTGTTTTCTCTAATTACCCCATCTCCTTACTACCTTGCATACTCTTGGCGCTCAGGTGCATAGAAATAGTAAAAGCTCTTCAATTTTAAGTCTGGATCTCGCAAACGAGAATTTTGGAAGATAGAAACTCGCAAACTTCCTTCGGAACTCACATTTTCAGCTTTTGATGGTGGTCTGCCAAGTGACCCAGCTGTAAAACCAGAGAAGCCGTCATCTAAAATTTAAATGAAATTACCGTAAAAATATTAATGCCTTTAATTAGAAATTGTGAAAGGGTTAGACAGTAGCGGCCAATTATTTAATTAAAGTGAATCACGTATGAATTAGCTTCAAAAATTAGAGTACAGAATGGTGGCAGAGTGCGTCATTGATATAAATTGCTTAAACCATTGCGGTGAAACAGTGCAAAGATATGTAGCAGATAAATTAGGTACTGCTTATAAAGATCTACTATTTGAAATTGGTCACAAGTGTTAGAAGATGAGATTTTACTGTTTACAAACCATTATACTATTTACTTGACCTTTCAACTGATTGAAATCGATCAGCAATCAACTACCCAAATCACTGCTATAGGGACCACCCAGTGAACAATAATAGCTTTAGGTGATACATCACCATCGTACCCAACAATGTACAAATATTTCGTTTTGTGAAAAAGCATCGTTTAATTGTTTGTTTGTCTGAATTGGTGAAAAAGCATCTTTAATTACACTTGCAGTAGGAAATAAGGCAAATTAAAATCAGTCTTGATTTCTACATTTTTCTGCTTTCACCCACACCGTGTATTTCCAAATGACAAAATGGTAACATTTAAGTTTTACAAAACAACATTTTTACGCACTATATTAAAGCTAATCGACTTATGACTTGAATGATGATTACAAGAAACACCCCTTAGTCTACATATCTCGGAATATCTGAATCTCTTGTCAAATGTGAAGAGCAGGAAACCGAACTTAGCTGTGCGAACTTATCACTCTTGTTTAAAAAAAAAGAACCCTCAATTTGACTACTAGGGTGACGAAGCATCAGAGGTCAAATGATGTGTTAGCAGCTAATAAATACCCCCATCCGCAAAAAACTGTCTTTACGGCCTCGCATCAGATGTGCGCACCCTGTTGCACATGCACTGATTAAGGCCGCTAACTATCACACCGCAAGCGGTTTATCGATCCACCCGCGTGGACGTACACACACACAGTGCAAGTGCGAACGTGTGCAGTGAAGGCAGCACGCACGCACGTGGCCGCTGGCGCATATGAGAAACCTAATACAAGACAAAATGTGCAATGATTTTTTGGACGCAGACGTGCACGCAAATTAGGCCTCAGTCGAAAGTAGTAGGATGTATCATCATCTGCGTAAAGCGAAAAGAAGCTGCCTCTTCTTCGTATTCTACGCCTAAGCCAGCTAGAGAGGAGATAATGTCTGCGGATGTGCAAGCCTACCACGATGAGCAATAAAAAGTGCCTTTGGTTGGCGCATGGCATTTTTTACGACTATGCGTTGACTTGATGATTATAGTGCGACAAGATAGATGGTAATCATGTGTCTGGAACACATTGTGGATATGGGCTATTGTGTACTTGCTGCTCTGATCGATATTTTAGTGCCAATAGGAAAAACTCAGCTTGGTGTTAATTTTTTACAAGCAAGCTTAGCACTGTTGCAAATCTGTTAGATAAAAGAAGTCTACGAGAACGGTAAAATGCAATGACAAAATTTTATATCTGAATGGACGGGGTGCGCGATAGACTTACCTCCACGTGGTGTACCCTTTGCAACATATACTCATACGGCAAAAATGTCTATCAATAGGAAGTTGACTTCTGACTTCAAACTACCATCACCCCACTGTATATTATATTCGACTACTTCCATAGTACTCATCTCACCTTTTTTCTACCTTTGTGTCTATCTCTTTTATATCTTTGAAACCCTCTTCTATTCCCACCCCTCTGTGAAGCCTGAAGTCAACCACAGGGCTAATGATAACTATCAAAATGCCTGCCATTTGATATAAATAAATAAATATCTGAATGGACTGATGCAGTACAAATGCAAAAAAATCATAAGGATTTAGCGATTCCGTACCAACAAAAGGGAAGGTTACTTAACATTTAATCCTTCTTAACACCATAGCCAACTACCATCAAATTACGATCAAATCCAACTCAACTCTAAATAGATTTCCAAGAGATCAAGACAAAGATACGTCGAAAATCATAATTAGTACTCTAACTGATATGATTTGAGACAATTTGTGCATAATAACGGCACTTCAGCAAGCTACTATTTATTAAAATGCAAATGTTTCAACAGAGGGAGAGGCACAATAGCAACACCTCTCTGTCATAGTCAAGTATTGGAAGGCATTTTCTTCGAAACACCCTTCCTTTAAACTAGTTCAATATCGGAAGGTAATTTTCTTCTGACGTCGGACAACTTAGATTTGGTCCGTGAACAACTGATCATGAAGCTACAAGGGAGTTCAAATTTGTTGTCATGAAAAGTTGTACGATTTCCTGCGATTACCTAATAATAATTACCAAACCTGAGGATGTTAGGGACAAAGAGGTGCAAGTTGGGACTAAATCTCCAGAGAAATCCCTATTTTCCAATTAAGATATCTTCATGTTCTACCTTTCAATAGTGAATGATTGTCCCGTTAAGACCACACATTTTAATGCACAATTCGTATTCGTATTGTGAACGCCTAATGCTTATTTCTCTTGACTTAGCGACTTAAAAATTTGCCCTCAACAGACTCAGCATTCCAAAAAACTTCAGAATTAGAAGGTTTTAAAGTATTCGAATACCGGATAAGCCCCCCCCCCCCTACCCATTTTGTAAATTTGTCAAGAGCAAAGCTAGGAGCTAAAGAAGAAAATTCCTGAAGGCATAATGTCCTAGTTTAAATGAAATTTTAAATTTTGAAAGATGCAAATCCTATGATCTAAAGGAGCTTTAATTGAACTGATGAAAACGACGTGCTATTTGTAAAACGAGAATTCGACAAGCAAAAGGTCTCGAGGTCAAATGAATTAGCAATTTTGCCTTCTAAGAGGTTATATTGGCAGGTGACCTTAGATGAATATCTAATTCTTTTCAGATTTATCAGATTAGTTGCAAAAAATGTGAGCCCAAAACTTAAGGGTTACGAAATCGCGGCCTATAAGAATTCAAATGTAAAGAGTCATACGACAATTTCAACATCAACAAAAGCCGTCCAATAGAGGCGTGCTTTGAAGTGTAGGAGAGGGGGAGGGGCGAGAGAGAGATAGGGAGAGAGATGGAGACAGGGTCAATAGTATTGTTAAAAGCGCCCAATCAACGATAGCGAACGAGACAACTTGGCAAGGGACAATGTCGCTCCCAACGCATCCGTACGTACACTCCCCCCTATCCACTATTTGATTGAAACTTGAAACAACTGAGTTAAAGGCCATGGTTAGAGAGGAAGAACAGAAAAAAATGTACCATCGAAATGGCTGGATCGAGTTTACCATCTCATGAAGCTGATCGATCTACAATTTTCATAATCACCATTGAACTGAGAAGTGGAGTAGAGAAACGACAGAACAATAACTCATCTCACTCCTGATCGATCTTTTTTGAAAACCACAGGAAGCCTTAACTCATCTCCCAAACTTCATTCTAAACGTTTCCATTTTTCCATGCCAACAGTATAATAACAGTACTATAAAGTACAACACAGTGAGCTAGGTTCAGTTGTCACTGTTTCAATATCCAAGTTAGCAGATACACAGAGTTGACTTGGACAATTTCACCTGAATACTGTAAAAGGATCTGCTATTCTGTTATATGTTGACGAAATCCTGAAGCTTTAATTCAGAAACAAACAGACATAATGAATATCGTGGAATTCGGATGAATGAAGACATAATGGCATGTTTATTTTATTACGGCCTGTACCGAACAATTGCCAATTTTCTTACCCCCCCCCCCCCCCAATATATTCATGAAAAAAGAATCGAACATCTTTGTTTGTTAGGAGAAACTATCTAGCCTCGGTATGGTCAAAATAACTTCTAAAATTATGATGATTTCAATAAATGCAGACAACCAAGATACTGGACATATTCATAGCAAGGGCATATTAGTAACTTGCTTACCACAGTTTCAGATATATCGGCTGATTTCCAGAAGTATAAATGGGGGGGGGGTGTTATGGCATAGAAACGTACAAGGCGATTTCACTCGCCACTTTATTTCGAAGTTCCGCCCCCCCCCACCCCCACCTAGCAGCATTTACTAATCATATGTGATCTTATCTCTCCGACATCAGTCCCATAGACCGCATTTTACCACAAAGAAATACACGACCAGCCAAATAAAATTCCTTACCGGACTAATGCGGACAACAGATTAGGAAGTCAGTACAAAACATTATACTGTATCTTGAGGGAATAGAAATAAGAATAATTTATACCTCTATATATCGGTTTCTAAGTGAAAAAAAGAAGAGGAATCGATAGAATATGAAATCAGTATGTGCATAGGGTGGAGTTTGTATCTAGTTCTGATTCATCAAGGTGCAAGAATGAGAAAAACAGACAATTAAGAATTTACTTAAACCAATAATCTATTGACAAATAACTGAAGGAGTCAGCTTGCCATTTAACGTAAATAGTTACACTGACCAAAATAACAAACAGCTATTAACGGTGGATAGTTAAAAATAGGCATCTTTTATTTGTAATACACATCCCAGGCACTCAAGTCACAAAATCGATTTAAAGTTATGAAATAACTTATAATGAAAATATACCCCGGTTTTTAACCTTGAAAATGGGTAAATGAGTACGAAGTTGGATAATAAATTTTCCAGGAATAAAGATGGCGAAAAGTCAATAACAAATCAATACGGACAAGCGAGCATATCACGAGACGAATGCAATAAATAAACCGATATTAGCAGATTTAATTTTGTTTATAGTAAGTGTCTTATCTTTTACATTTACAGAGAATGGTCCTAATTGACACACGAATTCATGGAGACCCTTTCAAACTCTTATTTCAAACATTTCGAATACTTTAGATTCCATGAAAGTCACTCCGCTTTAATAATTGACGAGATTTCGATTTTGAATCGCAGAGTGGAAGCTATTTTACAAAACCCAACAAGAGTGATCTATGACCTTCCTTCCAGTTCCAAGTGGCCAGACTAATCAAATTAACTCTGCAGCGCAATATGCGCTAGTTAGATTTAGGTGATTTCTCGCCAGACCAATTAAGACTGACTTGGTATCACCTTTTTATCACCATGCCAACCAGGTTATTAAATGCACACAGTGCTGAAAGCGATGTTTGGTGTTAAGCAATTACCATGAAAGAAGGAAGCAAAAAGCTAGCAGCAACAAGAGTGTGCCCAGAAATAAATCTGATTGGCGTGAGGTAATGTAGCGAAGGGATGACCTGCATTAGGTGTTAGAGAGAGAGAGACCAAAGTGTAATGGGAGCGAATAAGCGCGGCAAACACACATTTAGGCGCTATGATTGACGATCCTCCAAAGCTATTCATCTGGCTACAACTTTGTCGTTTCTTTGGCGTCATGTAGCCATCATTGAACACAACTGTGTTGGAAAGATAGAGACTGGCGGGTCGATGTGGGGGTAATATACGCTGAGAGTGGTGGGCTAGTCGTTCTTGATTTTGTTTCTGCTGCAGTCGCAAGACGCCCGATACTGGATAAACCGCTGTGGTGGTGAGAGGTGTGACCATTAGTGACATCTGAGACTATCTGAATCAGTTAACAGTCCTATATCCACTTCGTAAACTTAGGTCCAATGGGGCGCTACTAATACGCCTACTGCTGCAGCGCCTTGGGCAATGTAAATGACTTTATATGAGCATATTCATACTGTAATAGGTATTATAGTTGGAATAGTGACAACTGAGAGACCGTAGGAAGTCCACTGAATGGATACTTTAATGAATTAACCATGAATTATTGCTTTGTAGAATGCAGCTGGAATGATCAGTAAAGAAAGGCGAATGTAAAATGGCGGGATTCGAACAGAAAGGCCTAGATAGGCAACCAATTGTGCAAATTAAATGTGATCTAATTCTACACATGCCATGTATACCTTCAAATGAAAGTTAAGTGACAGTTAGTTGACAATAGCAAATATTTATCAACATTCCGTATACAAAAAATAACGAGGGGAGGGGGTGTGGGTGTGGGGTGGGCTTAGCATATACAAGTATTCTGAAACAACACTTACTGTTAAGGTTAGTTAGATCTAAGGATTCAGCCAGCGAAGCTTGTCTACGAACTCTATCGAGTTCATTGACAAGACGATCGCGCTCCGACTGGATGGATTCCACTTGACGTCGAACGCGATCTAATTCACCGGTCAGCTGGTTCTTTTCCTCCATTACTGCCATCTTCTCACGAAGGTGGGTTTGCAGTCGTTCGTTTGACTCCAGTAAGAGCTTGTCAACCTGCAAGATGAAAGCGAATTAACATGGTTGATCGAATTTCGTATGTTATATATAAGTCTTGGAAGTCTCATTGAACATTTTCGGTGTTATGATAATATTGGTGGAAATGTCATCTACCTCCACGAGGCATAAGTAAATCAGGCTAACCCGAATAAACGTGGAAGTAAGTCAGCCAGGAGGGTCCTTCATGAAATTTGAGCATTGAGGTAACTGCAACTTGAATGATCCTGCTTTCGATAACTTGAACAACTCAGTGCTTTTAGAATTATAAAAAATCAAGTGAGACCTCTAATACCCTAATTTCATCTCAGTTTGCTTCCCCTTGGTTAAAATGTGGACAATAGCATTATTTGTAAGAAAATAATAGTTTATTAAAAATGAGGGATTCTTTCAGTTGCCTCTGAAGGCCAGCAAGTTTGAACTCAATACTCCTTGAAGGAGGGAGGGGAGGGGCCGAGGCATATCCTTTGAACGGTACTAATCACCGTTAAGATTAAAAGGGAATTAAAAGGTAATTTAATGCGAAATCCTCATCAACAAAGACTTTAGAAATGTCTTTTGGTTAAGAAAATAATTGGAAAACAATCCACGTGGTGCATCCTGGGCAACATATACTCACGCGACAACAAAGCCTATAAACCGGCAGTTGACTTCTCACTTTAAACTACCATGACCCTATTATATGTCATATTCTACCACTCCCACAGTACTTAACATACCGTTTTCTCCACCTTTGTGTCTGTCCATTTTGCGCCTTTGCAACACTATTCTGTTTCCCCCCCCCCCCTCCCTCTCAACTTTTTGTCACTTTGATGTTACTCCTCCTCCTCTCTGTGAAGCCCGAAGTCAGCTAAAGGGCTAATGATAACTGTCATAACGCCTGCCATTTGAAATAAATAAGTAAATAATTGGAAAACACAGCTTTTCAGCAAGACTCGAGACTCCTCTCGTCTTTGATGAATTTGATAAATGCATGAGATATCTTCAACAAGATACTAATGCACTTATTTAAGTCGATCGGCGATCTGTCATTTACATGATTATTCCACTGTTAAAATAAGCGTACTATCCACTCCGAATGTAATACAGGTGATACAAAATGGTGCAACTTTGTGTGCAACACTTGACACTTAATCCAACCAGTCGGCCCAATAAAAAGTTCCTTCAAAATATTCAGTCAGGATGAAAAAATGGCGGGGGGGGGGGGGGTGGAATAAATGATGCCAAATACTCCCTTTCGTCTCCTTGAAAACAGCGTGAAAATAGCATATTATGTTTGGTAAAGGTAATTTTGAACGCATTTATTCCCGTTTTTTCTCGTTATTTTTTATGGTCGTAATCTGATGTGTACCATTTTTTAAACCAGATCAAGTGCTAAATTTATTTAAACAAACACAGAATTGAATCTGAAGGTGAAAGGAGAATATGCTACGAGACGAACCTTTATGCAGTTCAGTTTTTGCCGAAACTCGGTGGTTAGACGTTTTCGCACCAGAAATAAGTACTGGTTGGCTATGACATTTTAATCAAGATTGAAGAAAGGCTTTCATTTCATGAACTGATTTATTTTAGTCCCATTAAATCCACATTGCAAACAATATCACCTTGCAAGAAGGAGAATAGATGCAACAATAGGGCTATACCATGGGGAAGAGCTTTTGGTTAATTTCAATGAAATCTACTAAGACGGGAAGATTTCCAAAAAAGAAGGTGATTTTTTTCGAAGTGAAGAAATAAGCAAAAAACAGGCCTCGTCAAAACTAAATACTTTGCTTGAAAATTTAGATTTCATTTATCTCTAGGTAGATTCGATTTTTTTTCTGGAGGACACCAACTTGAAACAAGGTGTCTTGAAATTCAACACAAATCAATACACAGAGAAAGAGTAAAAGGAGAAAATAATTGATTGTTTATCGATCGTGGGGGGGGGGTTATTGAAATGAGGGTGGAATCAACAAAAAAACCAAGGGCATTTTTAAAACTCTATTTCTTTCCGACATCGTCGATATTCTTAGTGATCAATAGAGAACGTAAACAGCCGCGCCATACTTCATTGCAATTACGCAGTCCAATTACAACTTCCCCAAAAAGATGACTCATTCGCGTCTACCAACAGTTGAGACACCTCTAGCGACCCACATTAAATTTCAGGGAGTTGAATGGGGATAGCAAAACCAAAATTAAGATGTGTTTTGTAACGAATTGCCTGATTAAAAATCCTCTTCATTAGTCTGGCAATGAAGTTATTACGACGTAAAACACTCCCGCAAATTTTCAATTGGTTTGCACTTTTTTTCTTTTCGTAATCTTTTAGTACATATCAGTTACCACAGCGACGGCAATAAAGCGTCTACAACAGCTGCATAAACTCGATAGACGATGAACGTCCACCCCCACCCCACCTCCACATAAAATATAGATTATCTTCTTTGAACAGTTGGTCAAGTTGCCCTAATGCAGAATCTCAATTAAATTGCATTTTCTAATATCCACTTGAGCAACTTCAGCATAGCCCTATCCCATGAGGAAAAAGGTAATTAAAATAAATGGCTATTCAAAAGCCTTCATTTTGATGGAGATTTGGAAGAATTTTATTTGAGATTAGTGGCTAACTTAGGGGAGATTGTCTTGTCCAATTTCAATTTACAAAATAACGCTGTGGTCATAATAGAAGAGTTATAAATCATCTAGTTATAAGGGAATAAAGTTGCCTGCTGGGAGAAAAAACATCCTTCACACAGGACATTGAATGGGCTTCTGTTATAATTGTATGTGTTTCATGACTTTTGGAGAAAACCCAAAGTGTACATAAAAGAACATTGCGATGGAAATTTAAAAGGTTATGCAAAAAAAACCCCCCCCCCCCCAAGACTAAACACTAAACACAATAGCTCTGGAACCAATAAATGGCATTTAGAAATTATGCCGATGTTCGTTAAATAAGGGGAACGTCTTAATCTCATACACACACTCTCTCTCTTACTACATATGAAAATTTGCCATAAATTGGATCGAAAATTCACTATGAAATAAAATCTTTGTTAGAAATTATGCCTCATTATTCTTTGCGTAAAGTTGGTTAAAAGAATGGGGTCAGTGCTATCCATTCAAATTCCGATCTTCCATTCAATTGATGGTTTACCTAAAGCTAACGTTTATCAGTGAAATTAAGGCAATTCCCACCACCTTAATTATTTGATTTGTTGCTCCAAAGGATCCAATGCTTACGTTGAATGAAGCTATTAAAGGCAACTTCAACGCATACATTGTACATCCACTGAGGAGAACTAAGAGACCAACTATCGAGAGCCTCCCACTTCGTCCACTCTCCAGATACAATCAGTCCTGCCAGATATTCACTTAATCGGTTACGCTTTAAGCAGCATCGATAAAGTGGCCTTTGGTTTAGATGATATGTCGAATATTTGGAAGACGTGCGAATAAAGTTTACTTGAAGTTCATGACTTTTGAAAGGACGTAAACGAGATCTGACAACACCAAAAACCTAGATTTCCCCTATTTCAACTCCCTTCGTTCATGATCAGATCGAATTCATTCACCATGAAAAAAAAATTTTTGTCTTTCTTAATCTGAACTCACTTTGATAGAGCGCTTTTTACGTTACTCAGAGGCTAATTTTGATAAAAGGCACTGAGGAAGTTCCAATTCTAGATTCTACTTAAAAAGAACTGCTAGTAGAAAAATGGTATCTTAATTCTGAGAAGAGAGTGAATGGTTCAATAATAGTTCCCATTATATCGATAGAAACTACATGATAATTTATCTAAGTCACAGTAGTTCACTCTGGATAATGCGAATCCAGTAATCATTAAGAAAGTGTAATCTTACAGTTGCAGTAAGTCGAGCACTATGCTCCTCATTGAGTCGTTCACGTTGTCTAGCTCGCTGCAGTTCAGCCTGCGTTTCCGCCATGGCAGCCTGCACCTCTCGTAGCCGATCATCAGCTTGGCTGAGCTCTGCCCGCATTGCTCGAATATTGGACTCTTTATCATCCACAGAGCTCCCAGCTTGATCTAACGTGGTGTCGGCGTTACCGGAGGCTATAGACGACAATTGGCCACCCTCTTGGCTTTGATACTTCTCAAGGAGAACTTGGAGGTCTTCATTTTTGTTTCGAAGCATGTCTACCTCAACTCGTAGGTGGTTACCTCGCTCTTCAGACTAGAAAAAAATTGCAAAGGGGAGGGGATATTAGACACAACTTCCAAATTAATTATTTTGTACCCACTTAATTCCTATTACCCACTGCTTAAGTGGACTGGCAAATTTTTTCTTTAAATCTGTTTTAAATCTTTAGATTAGGCAAAAGATAGTCCAAAACCCCCTGTTTCAGGAATTGATACTAGATCTTAAGTCAGAATTCTGAGCTCTTGATATGCGATGATGGGTGAGAAGCACATGAGAATGACGAGTAAAAATTATCAGCCCTAAGACATAAAAATCTGCCATAGCAACCTCGGTTGTAAGCAGGGAAGAAATGTCAATAATTATTACTCTTGCAGCTTGTTAACAAGCCGATTAGTCGCTAATGACACAACACAACACTGCCTAACTACTTGGTGGGCATGCAGATCCGTTCAGTTGCACTTCACTCATCTACGCTGATGACGAACGTAGGTAGTGTGTCAAATTAAAACGAGTATCATTATCAAGCAGTGCTTGCTCATCTATTCGCGTGTTCTCATCCATTAATTAATTCTAAATGCGTGCATAATTTGTTTCAATGCAATATGGGAGAGATTACAGAACTCCCTCCATCATATAGGTTCACCATCTTACACAGTTCCCTTTAACGATTGACTCAAATTGATTTAAAATTATTTTACTTACTGCTGACAGAGTGTAAATTAAGGAAGATTATTCTTTTTTTCAAGCAATATTGGCTTTAAGGTTGAACGATATTAAGGCATTCCAAAGAGTTCCTACACATTGTTTCTAAAATTTCCCAATTCGAATAAACAAGGTGAAAAGTGCAGTGTGATTGGTTACCTCTCCGACTACCTGAATCTATATTTCTTAGTAAACTCTTTATTCCGTTATATATATATATATATATATATATATATATATATATATAACGGAATATTATATATATATATATATATATATATATATATATATATTCATTTTTTATATATTTATAAATAATCAACAGAGTAAAGTGTCTACAAATCAGCTAAACAAAATACCCTGTCTATATTTAAACAACTATTAATGTAAACTCATTTAAAATACTTATCATAAGCACAGATTCAGTGTATTTCAAAGTAACTACGAAAAATGAACGCAAATTAACCTGTTTGAGTTCAGAATCCCGACTAATAAGATCAGCGCCAATGCGATTAGCCTTTTCGTGAGCTGCGGTAGCATCATGCTGGGCTGCGAGGTAGCGCTGTTCCAGCGTCGAAATCCGTGCTTCTTGGTCCTCCCGTTGTGCCTCAGATTCCCGGAGATCTCGCTGCATTCTTGTCACCTTTATATTTGAAATAAACTTTAAATAGTACAATCAATTAAAAAACTCAATTCTGCAATGCTAAGAACATGCAAACTGCCTATTACCATGTAAGATTATCCTGTGTCTCAACCTATGGAAGTAGCCAAACGCATTGGCATCCTAAACTGATCGACATAAAGCTTGAGCTACTCAGTGAGTAAATATTTTAGAACCCGAATTCGGAACTCAAATTTATTTAGACTGTTTGATGCATTGTCTTTGGTCTCAAAGTGTTCAGGTATTCCACTCTTAGTTCAGTGGACTTGCTTCCTTTCTGATGAGTTGCCATGCAATTTCATCGATCCCAAAGTTTTACGACAGTGAAAATCACTTAACACGTCATTTAAAACAGGCCACACAAATTTCAATTTAGTAGATATATTTTGATCTCTCAAAGTGTATTTATTTGAAATGGATTCGTTAACGGTATTCCTTTAGAGAAACACCACCAAACAATGCCAGAAATATGGACTTCAATAAAATGAGATTGTACGATTTGACAAATCCACCTATCTGTTCAACACTTGCTTAACAGAGCACAGATTTCGAAATTATTATATAAATCCCCTCCGCTTGTTGAAATAACAAGACCGCTCGAATTTGCACAGAAAGAAGTTTTACTTGTAACAGTTAACCCAATGTAATCCATAGACGCAAAAAAATATACTCATAAACTTCCTCAAACAAATTGTGCTTTCGGCTTCCCTGAGTGACACAAAGGCATCACCAATGGATATATCCAAAGCCAAATCTAGAAAGTTCACTTAAAAATTCCCAATTCCTAACCAGCTGTCCTGGCGAATTTGTTTCCTGACTGACAAATTATAATGAGCGCGCAGCATTCTCATCATTAAGCTTGATTTATGTGACCTAATTACAATTCCATTATAGCTTCTCCACCGCCCAATTACGGAATGGAATAAAATAAGCAGTCCCCACCCCCTCATTGTTGTGTTGACACGCCTGCATAGAGCCGAGAGAGAGAGCGCTTACATTAGCAAATATTTGGTGAAAAAAATAAGCCACACATTGGCTTAAACCGAAGCTGGCTAAACAGCTGGTGACGACGACGCCCCTCTACGATCCACTTATGCTAATAAAGCCTCATTTTGAGTAGCTTAGTTAATCCCCCCACTTAGGGATTAAAACTTGAGGTGCGAATTAATGCCGGATACTGTGTGAAGGAGAGAGAATATGAAAGTACCTTCGAACGAGATTCCGATGGGGTGAATCAATAGGTATTGATTTCCTATCCTCGTGATTGAGAGTGTAATCTCGGCTGTCTTGCAGTATTACCTAACCCGGGAGTCTTAATTTCCAATATCTGTTATCGATTTCAATTTTTTGTGGGACTTCTACCTTCTTTCTATCGGGTTTGAAAAATTGTAGATAAAAGAAGCTCCATGTGAAGGCAGAAGGCTAATTAATGTTTTATTTTTCAATTAAAAAGAAGTCAATACAGAATATCATAAGTAACAATATACTGTGCATTCGATAATTCTCTGGAAGTGTTAAAAGTGCCTATGGCTAACTCCGATACACAACTTAGCATGACTCCTTCATCGAGAATACTTCGGCTAACAGTAGGAGATATTACTTCTAGAATGATCTAATATGTGCAGGTCCTTATATTTTACCAATGCGCAATATGAAGCAGTGCTAGTAATCAACGTAGGTAGTCTCAAACCACCTGACTGAATAGGCTGTTCCCTCTAAGATAAGCGTTAAATTACAAAAAATGATTACAAAAACGATCGCCCATTTGTTTCATGTGCTAGTAAAAAAACCTTGGGCATTTACATGTGGGAGTCAAATACCGATAAATTAACTGAATTTCGCACATTTAAAAAGACAATTTAAGATGAAATGGGAAGAGAAGGCGTATGTGTGTGTTGCCATCACCCAAGCGATTGTGCATAATCGATTTATATAAGATCACAAAGTGTTGAATCAAAAATTGCAGTTTCGTGATGGAAAAAAACTCACAACCTGATCAATTACAATTATGCTCAAGTAGAAACAAAGGTGTCTTCAACAACCTTGCTCCCCTACATAAACCAATTTTTCCACAATAAAATTACCATTGAAATAATAAAGTAAGTACTTCGAATTTGGAAGGAAACTTGATGATCATTCTAATTAGTAAGTTCGTAATTCAAGTGGAAACAGAGCAGATAAATGAGATATTCTTGGTTCTAGCAGAATTATGAGAAAATACAGTCTTTGTCCTAACAAAAATTAGTAATGACGTTCCTCAGTGTTTCGATGTTAAGGCAAATTTCAAGCATCCCCATGCTTAGATGACAGAGTAGAGTATGCTCCATACCCAGGGCAAGGGCAGTAGAACTAAGAGAGCATACTTCTTCTTTTCGGTTCGAAATTTATCTATCGCTGTTCTTCTGAGTTGAAAATGACATCCCATCACTTTTCTCACCCTACAAGTGACAGTGCTTATATAGTTCCTACAATGGGTCTTTTAGGGTAATTATAATTTTTATTATTTTTTTAATTCTTTCAAATCATTGGGCAAATTTTACTCCCCATCCATTACAATAACTTCGGTGTTCTGACCTTCGGAAGATGGTTCATTTAAGTACCTCAGGTGAATATCAATTTGTAGTACTTGAATACTGGTAAGAAAGTAGACACTTAAATATTTTAAAAAATAAAACCTGAAGGATGTTCATTTACAGCTGTTGAGATTATAAAAGAGTACAAAGAGCACTAAAAAGACCACCACTGGCAAAAGTGGAGAAGCACAAACAATTTTAAGCGCTCTTGACAAGGAAATTAGATAGTGCGAATAAGTTTATGACGGCGGGGTGTGCGATCGACTTACCTCCACGTGGTGCACACTGGGCAATTGCGATAGACTTACCTCCACGCGGTGCACCCTGGGCAACCCACTCATACGGCAAAAAAGTCTATTAACCGGCAGTTGACTTATCACTTACTCATACGGCAAAAAGTCTATTAACTGACAGTTGACTTCAGACTTAAAACTACCATGACCCTACTGCGTGGCATATTCCACCACTTCCACAGTACTCATCTTATCTTTTTCTCTGCTTTTGCATCTGTTTGTCTCTTTTACATCTGTGAACTATTCTTCTGTTCCCCACCTCGCCACATTCTGTTGCGAATAATTTTATGACGTCACTTGTCGTGCTTTGAAAGAGAAGATTTGAAAACTGTGCCCAAGACGCGGGGGAGGGGAATAATGAGGAGAGGTAACTGTCAGAACACAGAGGAAAAAGGAAACCATGAGTCTGAGTAACTATTTGCTAGATTGCCAGTGGCCGAGACTTCATGAAAGAGCGTTCTTGTAAGACTTAGAGGTATGTCTTCCGGAATGGCAAAAGAATGAACTCCATGGGAGGGATTTTGGAAAAAAAACAAGACCTCAAAATGGTTACATGCTCCTTAATAAGCATTTATGAAAGGAAACGGAACTTGACAAAGCAATTTTTGCAGCATTGTATCAGATAGTTCATTTATATGCTTAAATTTTTCACTCACAACTAGAAAAAAAGTGGTACTTTGACTTGGAGGTAAATGAAAGCTAATTATTTTCAGTAAAGCTGCAGTTGCAAATGTCCACTACCGTTGGAGTGGATTACCATAACCAAGAGTATCAGGAGTTCCGTTGAATAGGAGTCTTTTTGAGTTAAAAAGTGAAAATAATATACGAACTTGATTGCCAATACAGCATGCATGTAAAAATGCAACATCCATCCTTCATTTCACAAGTCCATATAGAGCAACATATTTTACAATTCACTAGTTATAACGAAGCTTATCACAATAGCCAATCGTATCTCATTTACTAGTAATCTAATAGTCCCGCCCCTCATTTTTCCATTTCAACCTGTCGCGAAAATTGGCAACATGGATCTCAAAGAGAAATTTCGATTAGATAATTCAGACTAAATGAAATTCCACGTTGTCTTGTAACTTTAGTCACTATCACACTTCGTTCTCAACTTGAGTCATTAGACTTATTCCAATCTTGGAAATACATCAAGACCCCACGACACAAATATATCAAGCATATAATTTACCTGATCTTGCGCCCGTCCAAGCTCCTTCTGCAGTGTGGAGATCGTCGAGTCGAGATCACGTGCTCTTTCGGTCACTTCGACGAGTTTTCTCTCGGTGGCAGCAGCACTGGCGGCGGCTGCAGCGGCAACAGCAGCATAATTTGTGGAGCTGCTACCGTCCACGGTGTCATTGCCATCACCACAAGTACCATTCATTGTGGAACCCCCAGGAATTTGAGAATCACTGGCGGCTTCCTTTCCATCCATCTTAACATCTAAATCCGAGGCCACTCCATTGCCTTTATTCAACAACAACAACAAAAAAACATGATAATAATTTTTTAAAACAAATATCTTCATTTATTACTATCTTTTTTAATAAAAGGATGGTTTTTAAAAAAAGAGGTGAAATCCAAAATATGAGCTAATAACTGTGATAAATTGTTTAATGCTTGCATCAAACCAGTTAACTAAAGCTCAGATCAAAAAAATTATAAAATTCAGCTCAACTTTTTTGTTGCAGCCTCTTTGAATATAGAGTGGGTTCTGGGAGTTAGGCCTTGCATGCAAATTCTCGTCCTAGTAAATAGTCCAAATGGAATATATCTCCCCTTTATTATGTAGGATTTCAAAGAGAGTTTATTGCGTAGACCGCGTTCATGGTGAGTGGCAGTTGGTTCTAGATACGCTACGCAACAACTCCAACATGGGTATTGCCTTCGGAGGTTAGTTTTAAATATAGCCTGTTAGTTCCAATCAATTGGTACCACCAAAGAGGATTTTAGAGCCAGATTATTGAACACTTATTAGAGTACAACTAAACTGATTTCTTCATTTATCAACAAAATATTAATATTTTTTACCAATTTACATGAATCCGCAAATAAAACAAAACAATTAGCAAATTTTCACTCTTTAAAAATTTTTTTTTTCACTTAACTAATGTGTGTGGTATGGGTGCGTGGTAGACTTACCTCCACGTAGTGCACCCTGGGTAACGTATACTAATACAGCAAAAAGTCAATTAATCGACAGTTGACTTTTGACTTCAAACTACCATGACCCCACTACACATCATATTCAACCACTTTCGCAGTACCCATCTTACCCTTTTTCTCTACTTTTGTGTCTGTCTGTCTCTTTTACATCTGTGAATCCCCCTCCTGTTCCCCTCTCAACTTTTTGTCACTTTGATGCTTCTCCCCTCTGTGGAGCCCGAAGTCAATTAAAGGACTAATGCTGGCTTACATAAAGAATGCCATTTGATATAAGTAAATAAATAAATGTGTGCGAGGGACTTATTTTGATGGATTCTATTCTTAGGTCATTGGTAAGTTTTTATCATCAAGTTTTATGCGTAATTTGGTCCTGATATCAATCAATTAATAGGAAGGCAATGAATTGCTTTAAAACTTCACTTTCCTCGAAATTGCAGTAAGTGCAAGCAAAGAAATTGCCAAAATGAGAGATCGAAAGTACTTTTTATCACATATTTCGGAAGTCGCATTTAATAGAAACAAAATGGAGATTTGTACATAAATATGCAGATTAGAAAAAAAAGAAGGCAAAGAACATGAGGTTGAAAAAAATAGCATTCTGAGACGAGGTTCTGCTTGGGGGATGTGAAAATGGCAATTCTGTCGTTATAACTCGAGGTAGTCCCTGTTTTTTTCCGTTGTAAGTGAAAGCTAATTCTATTCTATAATTCAGACACTGTATGGTGATGCTAAGTATCGAGTATACACACGCATACACGCACACATCCACCCACGCACACATACACACACGCACGCACGCACATATCTATACATTTAACACCTTGTCTGAGATCGCTTCCCAACAAATTAAGTTGCTTTCACAACGGAACTTTTCCGGGTAGAAATTATTCCATATTCGCATAACCCCTATCTTTTGTCTCGATAGCTGTTATTTTTTGTTGCTTTCAATTCATTAAATTGCTTTGAATAAACCATTTACCAATCAGAAAGCGTAAAACGGTGTGGTAATTCCACTCAGAAAAACTATTTTCTATTTGTTTCAAAAGAAAAACTAGCAAAGAGATGACACATGAGTAGGATTGATAATCCACCTAATGGTACTATAATTTTGCATAAATAGAGGAATACACCAAACGTTTGAGGGTTTTAGTCATTTATTCTACCCCCCCCCTCTCTCTTATTGACATTGTAAGAAACCAATTAAATTATGACCTGTGCTCAAATAGAGTTGCTTCCAATATGTCAAATAAGCCTTGAGGAAATAAATATGAAGGTTATCATTTCAACTGCATCTCAAGCACATCTTAATGGCCTAATTTGTTCTCTCATTACTGCACTTTATTTGCTAAAAAAGGAAGTTAATATTTTGGAATAAATGGGTGGCTGTAGTTCCCTGGCACGCAAAATATTAAACAAACTGCACTATTTATGGATGTCAAAATTAAAAGCCGATTGATTTCTTTTTGAAATTCAATACGACTGTAAAACCTACAATTAGCTAAAATTGGTGATAAAACCGCAATAGAATATGAAATTCGGGCCGTATTGGTGTAGACGTCGAAAACGGGGAACGAGAGGCAAGGACACACTGAGCTGTGGTGATGATGAAGTGGGCCTCACTTGGGGGGGGGGCAAAGATAGCTCATTGCAAGGAAACCGGTTAGTAATAAGAGAAAATTATATTCTGAGCCTACCTAAGAACGCATACAACTTTCCTCGATGGCGAGGAATAGAAATAGAAAGTTCTCTTTCAATATAATGAATCTCCATAGAGATTTGGAGACTTACATTGCTAAAAGGGCATTTCAGAATGATATTACCACCAACCATCCAACACTCCCTTTTTATTCCGCTCAAAGTACTCAAGTCACTAAGTAAATCAAATTTATATTTTTGCACTTTTTTAGAACCCACAAGAATGGTCTTAACCGGAATCAGAAACCAGGAGGGAGGGAGGGAGGGAGGGTGGGGGGGGGGAGGAGGAGAGGTAAAGAGAATCGGATAACCACCAACGACCAATTCGTAAAACCAAGAGTGATAAAATAACATAGAAGGGCTATTTCTTCTTTTAGGGAAGAATCGGTCCAAATCGTGTGACTTACTAGGACATTACCGACACGCCTGAGTGTGGATTAACGCGGATATCTTTGATGGAGATGGATAAAACTTAAAATAAATAGATAATAAGCTTTTTCCTCCGTTAACAACAATACAGTGCCCTGGGATTTAACAAGGGAGCAATAACTGATGCTGAAGTCAAAATGGTTCAGCTCTCAAAATGGGTGCGGGTTGGGGGGAGGGGGAGAGGGGGGGGGATGAGATGTGAGGAAAATTTTAGAGAGCAGAAATTATTTTCGTAGTATCGACGTCAAACGCTCACACACCTACCCATATAAAACATGAGCCTCAAAATAAAACAAAGTTGTGTGTGAGAGAGAGAGAGAGACATCAGAGAACAACGAGAGGTCCATTCAGTTGTAAATACATTAAGCTCGTTTTTCAGTAGTTTTTGCACCCAAATCATATCACATCGAAAGACGTATACTGGGAGATATCAAAATGGGTTACATGACTCGTAGTGACTACTCGAGGAGAGGAAGAACAGAAATTGCGCTCATTACAATATGGTAGTAGTTAATACGATGACAGGACAATTTTCACTACTTGTTGTTGTGGAAAAGAATTTGAGGAGCAAGTTACAATAAAGGAAGAGGATCGAAATTAAAAAATAAATGTATCCAAAGCATTACACTAAAGTGCTTTTATATTTCAATTGAGGTTGCGCGTTATTCACCCGTCGAGGAATCAGCCCAGCTTTTTTTAGTTTTTGAATGCTATAAGGTCCAGAGCTTAATGGCAAGTTTTTCTTAATTCAGACGCCCAGACAACCTCTCCATATGCACAATTTTAGCCTGATTTTGTTTACTTTATCAAAGTTCATTAGATTTCACTACCCATCACAAGCCATGCTTAGTCACGCAAAAGCTACCGAATTCCCATTTACTCGATCAAATATGCATGATAACCGGAGGAAATAGGTCTGGGAATATTTGAAATCAATGAATGCTTAGGCAATTTAGCCGTCGCAAGCGTATGCTAGACAAGGCAATGATGACAAGATGGCTGATTAAAGCATTGAAACTGACATCATAAACTACCAAAATCGATTGAAATTTATAAAATTGGGAGTTATTTCTTCCTCAAAGGTCCTTCTCCACATCGTGCTTGGGATTCAGGTAATAAAAAGGAAGTAGCATTTTGGAAAGAGTTGGGAAGAGGTTTCAATTGAATTTCATATTTTATAGTAAGTATTAACCAATGAAACTCATGAAGTTTATAGCACCAGTTTCGATTTGAACCTACCATCTAATTCATTGGTTCAAATGGCGAAATTCGAGACACCGGATAAAAAATCAATACGTCTATGAAAATATTAGATATGATTAAATTTGCATGCTTCTCAAAACCGAGTAATTGAACCCTGACATTAGAAGTGCTCACTCTGGTTCCAATAAATCCGAGTATTGTGTTCAGGAGAGTACATAGGCACTTTTTAATCAGGTGCAATTATACTGAGCTCATCAACCCCATCAAGAACCCCCTTATAACTAAATTAACATAAAAGATTTGTCACCATTGATGTAACAATATAAAACCCTAGGTATAATTTCAGTTTCCTCTGATAAATTATTGTTTTACAGCTGATTTTAGCTTACAGATACACTTTCATTGATCCAGGAGATGGGAGAAGGCCTAGAACGTAGAGACTGGCATCCCATTATTAAGGAAATAAATAAGTGCATGTAGAATGGAGGGCGTAGATATTGATTACTTTACCGTTTAACTAACAATATATTAACAAAATTACATTCCCAGGCACGAGCATAAAAAAGCAATAATCGATAAATCAGAACAATAAAAGAAAGTACCCTATTTGACTTCCTAACTAACTGATTTAATCGTTATTGCTAAACCAGATGTGAGCTAGAGAGGGCCCTAGATTCCACATTTAAGTGAGGAAACATGAGGCGTCATGGTGGTGTAAAGGAGTGAGAGAAAACAGAAAATGATTTAACTATACATGTGACTCATTTAGGTGCGAATGTCGACGGCGTGAATTCACGTGCCAAACCAAGGCAAATTCAATTAACTATCTCTATGCCAGTTGGCGCGCTTGACTACATCTTTTCTCCATTTCGTGATTCTCTCTCTCCCCCTCCCCATCTCATATTTTCTCTGTTAAGTGGCGGATTTATGCATGACATGGCAGTGGTGGTGATGATGTTGGCGATATTGGTATCGTTATTGGAGTTTAATTTAATAGGGCCAGATAGCCGATTGGTATGACCTAAAAATATATAAGCACATTTTTTACTATTTGAAATCCAACCACGTAAGAATAGCAATTTAACAAAACACAAATCGATTAAATAGCCTATCAAACAATTAATAATAATCAAAGGGACTTATCGAGGAATAAATAAAATACAAAAAATGTTAAATATACTCAGTTAAAAAATTCTGCAAACATTTAAGTTTCTTCTCATTTAATTGAAATTATGCCTAATCCTCACATTGACTACATGAGCTGAAACGCGGTGAAATAAAGTAACATATTTGGAAAAGGATTCAATTAGTTTCCACAATAACAACTGTACATAGCTCTTTCCGTATTCTAAATTGTGACTTTGGCTGTTAGAAAGCAAAAATAGTGAGTGATTTATTAAAAAATAAATAAGGAGAGAATTAAGGGTGCTTCACATTGATGTCGAAGCATGCACTGGGACGCAGCGTAAAAAGGATTTTTTAAATTTATTTTTTCCGAATTCTGCATTAAATAGCAAAAGAAAACACTGACAGTACGACCAAAGCGAAATTCGTAGTATTTGATTTGGTAAAGAATATAAAGGAGAGAAGATTATGTCGAATATTCAAGAAAATATCGCTAACTACTACTGTTAGAGGAAGGGCTTAGGACAATCATCATTTCTTCAACGAATGCCAACTGCATGACTCATTATAATTTAATGTGTCATTTGCACTCAACATTTGACCTTCTTCTATTCGAAAGTATTGCGACCGCTATGTGTCAAGAAAATTGTTTTGTATAAATTGACAGAGTTCCAGCAGAGCAAACAGCTACATGTTGCAATTAGCCGCTGCATGCCAATTAACACCCCACAATTTACTCATTTCCCTTCGATAAATAGAAGCAATCAGATAGTTACTTAATTATGTAAGTATAAGGTGTCAATTTTAACCAACACCAACGGCAAGACAAACAATGTAGCGAAGAGAACTATTTGAGAGTTGAGTATAAAGGCAATAGAAAACGTACTATTCATTGGAAGGGAGGGGTGAAATCAGAAGACAGAGTGCCTCTTAAAACCATGGACGGCGTAAATTTGTTCGATTCATCACTTTTTATTAATTGAATGTTTAATTTTCATGAACGTGGAAGTGAATCCATGCGAACTTTACCAAATAATTCCAATTCATTTGAAATTAAAAAATATATATGGAGATGAAACTCAACAAGTTTAAAACAACAGAAGTTGTACGTTGAGACACTAAAGAAGAAAATTAACTCAAATGTCCAACTTTATTATTATTATTATTATTGGGTTCGAACAGAATAGAGTTGTCATAAATTTCATTTCCCTTTCAGACAGATCCATTGTGCTGATTACACAAAACGAGTTCGACTCACCACTGAAAAGCTCGTGAGGAATTTTCAACCCCACACCGACAAACACTACCGTCCATGGAAAAGTTCCAGAAGTTACATTTCCAAAATAATAATGCGTTTAACTTGCCTCGTTCTAGCTAATGATACATTGCAATAGGTGCCGAAATCGCCCCCACGACAATGCATATTTTTCTTACAAAGTTTAATACCAGGAAGGGGTCTGGACAAGAGGAAAAATTCAGAAAAGAGTGAAACTGTGTGGGGGTTAAGAAGTAAGTCAAACCGTCAAAAGGTTTATCTGCATGAGCACGATTCAGTGCGTAATGTTCCAATCTTCAAAGTGTAATAATTTTTCGCTCAGGTTCAGGTGAATTCGTAAACGACAATCCAACCTAGCGGACAAATTAACTCACTTTTGGTGTTAGTCATCCCGCTCCCATTTAATTGTGTCTTCCTAAAGCCAAGAGTAAATAAATGGTAGCACCGATGGCTTCTGCCTCATATCCGCCATGAAACCGCAGCCATTTTAGCCCTGGACTATATGCGTCACCCCCGCTCCCCTTCCCNCCCCCCCCCCCCCCCCCTCCTCCGACTTCTAAGAATAAAAGTGCTGCGCAAATTAGGTGACATGTTTGACATTTTGGCGATTGGAAACCCAGATTGCTTCCTGCCTTTTGCTTTATTTTCACTTCCTTCAGTTTGTCCTAGTTTTTTTTTGTGGCCAAAATTACTTATTCACATAACGAAAATTTTCAATTTCCAACTAATAACAAATAGGCAGAGATGGAAATATGGACAGATTTTTAGGTGGAAAAAAATGTGCGGTTGTTTAAATGTAGTTGGAATTCAAGAAAAGTCTTTCCCCGACCAATTTTTGGTATGAACTCGAGTGTAAATCAACTCCAAACAAGTGACGGATACAAAGTCATTCCCCGGCGAATAAAGGCATGAATATCGTTTAATTCATTTCCATTTTCACCTAATTTTCGCCTCACCTTTTTCTCAAGTACAAATTTCCCCCGGTAGCTGTGTGGAAAATTGAGGTGGGGATCGAATCCTAAGCGACCCTCTTAAATAAAATGATCCACATGATTTTTTTTTCATACGAAAATATAGGTGCATAGAATGTCGTTGCTTTTAATAGAAGTACCGACCCAAGCACAACATTTTTTTTGTAAATAGATGCCTTAACTAAAGCCACTATTCGGGGAGAAGTTGAAGTCGCCTGAATCAATGACGCACTCTTAATCCTCATTCCACTTTTAAGGAAAAAAGAACTGTTATGGTGAATCACTATCCTCTAAAGCTTCTACCAAGAGGTTAATTGTGTGTATGCGCTTTTTGCTAAGAATGGAACGATTACTCGAGTAAGGGTCAACTAAATCCAGAAATCCTAATGTAGATGTAGTGAAGGAATGTGTGACTTATTGTGTAAATCTTATGGCCTACCCAACAAAGTACAACCGCACACCAGTAAATGACATATTTACCCTGTCACAGAGATTGTTAAACAAAAGGGTATACTTTGCACAATGACACTTGTTATCAAGAGCTTCGACGTGTATTGAGTGACTTAGAATTTAAGTAAGTATGTAATATCCCAGTTGCCTAAACAGAACAGAAGTGCTCCTTTTCATTTCTAATTGCCCAAACAGTATTAATACGCCATTTTTCGATTAATTCCACTTGTATGGGATTAAAAAAGTGAAAACTAACACAAATCTTCTACTACCGACTCGCCTGTTCGTCAAATCTTCCATTTCCTTCGGGGTAATTGTTGGATAGAGGTTGCATATTACCCACACCGATCAAAGAAAAAAGTACTATACTTCCAACACTGTGTCTTTATTGCACACGGGTACACCATTCACCACGTGTCCTTGAAAGTCAACCAATATGTGGGACGATTAGTAAAAATATTTCCTTGTTATATTCGGACAATAAATGAATCGCGGAATCTCGAGTTCTAGGAAAGTGTTCCAAACAAAACTCCAATATCAAATAATAGAAAAATAAGTTAGCATGTCAAAGTGGAACTCATTTAAATTTGTCTATAATTTTGTAAGTACTACTACTTTAACATGGCAAAATAACAGGTCAGATGTTAAAACAAATAGGTTGGCTTTCTAAAGGTATGAGTTTAGAAAGGAGTTGCAGTGTCGTAGCATCTCTATGAATCTTCGTTTATACTCAAAGTGATGACCCTGGCCGAGGGGTCACTTGATTGGTCCGCTCATTCTCACGATCTTAATAATGTACACTATTGCGTAGATCAAAGACTTCACATGAAGCTCCACTTCATTTTAGTTTAGCCTAGAGAGAGAGCGACTATTAACTGACGCTCACACATAAAAAAACTAATTTTAAACAGTGACCTTAAAATCACACCTTCATTCGCATCATTTATGGCGATATAAAGTGATTTTGAATCTCCGCTAGCAGTCATCTCTTAGAGGCCAACCTCCAAGTGAAGTTCAAAGGCTTGAAAGGTTGCCATAAATTCTCAGATTTGATCAACTTTACAAAATGCACTATGAAAGCGCATTGATTGGGGGAGTCAAGGAGTAAGAAAAAGAAGGTATAGCTTTGGCAATATAACGTTGGATGGTTTTGGAATCCCTTGATAAGTATGGAAAATGGCTTTGCCTCAATTGAGGATCACAGCATTAGTAACAATAAAGAAACAAAGGGAACTATCGGAGTGGAGAAAATTTGTGCTCAAATGGTAGATGCATTGGAGAGTTTTCTATTGCTTTAATCAAAAGCCTACGACTGTTTAATTTAATCTCTAAAAGGTCCTTTTAAATACTTCCAATTTCAGTGCATAGATTTGTCATGACAGTTGATAGAGGCTTGCACACTATTTGTCCAATAAAAAGCGCTTTAATAAGAGAGTACCAAGTCGGAGTGAAGGCTTATAAAATATTTAAATGCCTCAGCTCAAAACAGTGCTGAAACGCTGAAAACGGGCGACTTGTTACTCAGAGTACTAACAAACCACTCACACTGCATGAGCTTCTAAATTAGGCTGTGGAACAGATGTCCGTTCGAGTATTTATGGGAGAAACACAACTACTACTACTAGGGAGATTCTTCGTTAAATAACACTTTTGATGCTTGAAATATCAAAACTTAATCTAATTTCCAACTGAGAAAAAGGTTAAAGATTTAAAGACCATATAAAACATCAAACTCATGCATAAAATTAAAGTTAGTAAAAATGAACTCTCAAAATCACCGGTGCTAGCAGCAATATTAGCGAGAGCCGCAGCTAATTGTTCCCGAAGAGATGCTCGATCCGTGGCAGAAGATCGAACCTCTTCTTCAAGTTGAGCGGCTCGTTCTAGGGCAGCACGTAATCGTTCTCTAAGACGAGTGTCCATGGCTTTGTGGTGCTCAAAGAGGGATTTCAGGGCCTTGAGTACTTCGACTTCTGAACTAACACCTCCTGGACTGGACATTTGGCGTTTTACCACTGTCATTCGTAGAGAACGCTCGTGTCGAGCTACCAGACACTCCAGGTGTTCCAATAGCAGCTAGACATAACAAGAAAATGAGTAGGCATTTCTCGAATATTTATTTAACTCAGAAGCTCTAGTATTAATTATGCATCCACTGAAGGGAAGCACTACTTTAGCTCCGATTTAACATGATACATTCTCTCCAGGGAGAAGATAGTACTCCACTGTCTCTTACTCATAATATTGATTAACATTATTCTCCATTTCCATCACTGAATGTAAACAAATAGGTAATAGGTCTGTGATCCATGAGTTGGCAAACACTCGTTGAAGTAGGAACCATATGAGTTCATAATTCTATCGATTATGCGTGCGTCTTAATGCCTCAACATTATTTCTCATTACACAATACAGATATTATGAGAGTTAACCAGATGGTGTCATTTTGCTTAGAATCTGAAATATGGTTTGTCATTTTAATTGGTTATAAACTTACACTATCTGTTTTCGTCAATTAGGAAACCTCGGTACTACAAAATAAGCAAAGAATCATCAATGACAATTTATTCCCACTTGACTTCCAATCTACCAAGTATCGGGCAGGTTAACTAAACAGTAAAAGCATAAATGTGTCATACATAATTGACCTTCATAATTGTGAGGTAGTTTACATTACACCTAAATTTGATTATCCTTGAGTTATGGAGCACAGAGAGTACTCTGTGCCAAGTTTATGATTAAACAAAAGATGTCAAAACGTTGAGACAAATATGGCACGATGGCCTTGCGGTAGGTGTTGGCTTCAAAGGAGATCAAAAATCTTCTTTAATGCAATTAACCAACGCGGACAAATCCAAAATTATAAAATTACTCAAAAAAGGACTAACGCTTTGATGAGTATCCTATCACGAGAGGACAAAGATTAATTGGAGGAGAAAAGAGGAATTATGCTACAGTAATGGCCATTCTGTTTGGTGCACAATGGTAGGTAACCATAGGTTGGACTTTGCAAAAGGAATTTCAAAAATAGAAAAGGGAAAAATTTGGTATTATGAAGGAGGCCTGATTGACCATATTGATCAAATCAAAAATTAGATTTAACTTGCACAATGGAACTTACTCGAGTATTATTTCGTTCGGCCTTTAGCTCTTGGATTTCATCCTCACGTTCCATTAACTGATCACGATAGAATTGAACATCCTTGGCTAATACGGCGATATCCTGAATAATTGTATTAAGTTTGCATTAATTTTACTGATGAATACGCAGATAAGTAAATGTTTAATTAATCTGATGCATTAATTGTTTATTATTACGGGACTATAAAGATATAAATGAACGAATAATATATGAGAGAAGATGAAAATAAAAAACGAATTCCAACCTCAGGTATCTTTTCACGAAGTTGACGCGATAGACAATCCTTTTCACGCTCAAGTTCGCTGAGACGATTCTGAGAATAATTAAGCTGTTCTTGAGCTTCTTGGAAGTTCTCCATTAAACGATCACGCTCGTCCAATATACTCAATAGCATATCTTCAACAGTATTTCCCTCTGCACTGACTTGTGAATCCCTATCACCTTGGCTTGAATTGCCATCCTCGGTAATTGTTGGCATAATATCGCACATTTTAAAGGAATTGACAGAGTTTCAATTTGCAATATCTCCAAATGTAATGAGTAAATTATATACACAAAATTATGCAATCCGTTGATACCGAGAAACTGAAAAATCAGAAGCAGTAGTTTGTAGTCAGATCATTCATAAATTAAATCAAACTTATTGAAGTACAAGAGAAAAAGAAATAAAAACGTGAAGAAATGGCTTCATCAAAATCATAAACTCGGGAAATTAGACATCATCTAATATATACTTCATTAGTCTAATTAAACAATATAATGGGAAATACCTTATTTAATGTATAAATTCTTATTTGCAAATTCAAATAAATTAAAAATTTTATTTAAGTATTGCAAACTTTGCATTAGTTTTATATATTATTTTAATTTCTTATATGTTTTCTCATATGGGCGCCTGACACTATTGTCATTAATAAGTTATAGTCTGAAATATGTGGCTTTGTTCCTAGAATCATAATTCGTCTCGCTTGTTGTTAATAAGGGAGGAAAACCAATAGAATAACTTTTGAAAGAACAATATCACTAATCAGGATTTTGAATTAAAAATATATAAATGTATAAAAATGAATTATATTTTGAAGAGCTAGTAAAAGACGGTATAATAAACCTCTTCAATGACTTCTAATCATATACTTTTTGAAATACTTGAAGGTTTTACATTTTTATTCATAGGATTTTTTAATTAATTAAAGTATAAGTAGTTTTTTAATTGGTATTTCCTCAGGACAAGTTAAGATTAAATGTGATTAAATTGATTAATGTTTTCATAAAGGTTAGATTCTCTTTTTTAAAATACTCTAATATTTTTAAATACAAATATTTCCCATTAATCAAGTGAATTAAAAATGTTTAATTTATACGTTAGCATAGTACATTTTCTGATAACTTCGATAAAATACTGGCAATTCACATTTATAAGGTCTTATCAACAATAACTAAAGTCCTTACGTTCGACTAAGCTTGCACATAAATTTCCTAGGAGGCATTGGCGACAAGAATAGCTTTAAACTGATCTAGTGACATAAGTAACTTGACTTATATCTGCCACTAATAAACAGCTTAAAATCTGACCCGTTTGTAATGGGGGAGACTGAATAATATTTATAACCTAATACAATTTGGGCGGTGTCAAAATGTAATATGATAGTTTAAATAAAATTATATATTTTATTGGTTACAAAGAAAGAAAAATGTAAAATAAGTTAAATTATGCTTCTTCTTTCTGGTGCTCTCCTTCTTTGCCATGGTCAGTTTTATGCCAGATTCCACCTTCATGTCCAGGTTTGCCTTCGTGTCCAGGTTTGCCTTCGTGTCCATGTTTTCCAATGTGGAGATGGCCCTCACCTTTTGGGTGTTTTTCTAAAATTTTCAAATATTAAAAAATGTAGTATGAAACACCGAATAAAACATGATAATTAACATAACTTATTTTAGATAACTTCATGATTTACAATTCAGTTAAGAAAGAATAAAAATAGATGTAATAATACAGCTTTGTTATGACAATTTTCCCATTGACAGCTTAAATTAGGTTTGCTTATGTCGTCGAGTTGAATACTAAGGTGGTTAGTTGAATGTGTTTCATTTAGTCATATACCAGTTTTTTTCCGAAAGTCCGCGGTTGTTTTGGGTTAAAAGTCAAAATGCAGTCTTATAGCTTTTCTTTATTTAGGACTAAAGCTTGACTCTCCCAAATGCATGATAATATATATATATATATATATATATATATATATATTCCTCTTAGGTGAAATACTTTACTCCTATATAATCTCTCATGTGCGATTATTCGGATAGGCAGTTATTTTTTTTCCAAATAGAGTTTCATGAGATTCAATCTTCCGTTTAACCCCAATGAGCGGATTTTCGGAAAATCCTGGCATTCGATTAATTTATTTATTACATTCTTATTGGTAATATTGTAAACTATGTTTCTGGCAGTCAATACTAACTGCATGTGATAATTAGAAAAACCAAATAGGTATTATTATTAAAAAGGATTGAATGGGGATAAGAACAATAACAACGCTTACTATCTTCCCTGTCATGTTCGCATTGCTTGCCCTCAGGATGCGGTTTCCCAAAATTGGGTCTGATTTTTTTAATAATTTTTTCTTCCTTTGGAATCTTGCAAAAATTTTAAAAAACAATAACAAAAATTACGAAAAATATTCATGAAATAAAATAAAACTCACATCGTCTGTGGACATATTGTAATTATTTATTCTATATGAAATAAAGAAAGATTGCTTTATTTAGTAAAACAAAATTAAAAAATATATATAACCATTATTAATTCACAACTCAAGTATGTAAAACTTACCTACTGTTAAAATAGGAAATTTAATCTATTAAGAATTAAGGCATGTATTTATAGTAATCTGGTCTGTACGCTTTGCGATTCATGAACTCATAAGTTCATCATGTGCAAATAAGGGGCCTGGGATTTCACAAGTGGAAACACGTAAAGAAAAAGTGCTTTTCTTGTTTATTCTTCTGTGCATTTTTGCCCAATAATAGTTAAACCTAATAAATTGCCACTCGGGGAATAGGGTGAGGTAATCAAGGAGGGCAAACGTCAGCTCGATTCAAGTGATTGATAAAGCTGAAAAGCCGACGAATGTACACATATCTAGTCTAACAAGATTTATTTTTACACCCCTTTTACTTTCCTATAAGTGCGAGAAATTTCTACAAATCTAAGGAAAAGAGCAAATAGACAAGGAGATAAGTGTAATGTCCTTATCGATAATCACCATAGAGCCGTATGCTTTACGCAGTATTTGTTAATTGAATGGACAAAATGTAGGTAAAAGGGAAACTAACAGGACTAAAGGGGACCGTTAACCGTTAGTGCTTTGGTAAGGGTATATATTATGGTTTGTGCATCTTTCAAAAAATAATTGAGGCATAAAAGGGTTAAAAGGCAAACAATTCAAAATTCGGGTCTTATTTAATTTAGGCATTTGATGTCTGAATGGTGAAATGTACTTGGTCTTAAATATACTGGGGATATCAGACTGGTGTTGCCTCTTTCATAAAGTAACAAATAAGTCAACGTGCGTTTTATATGTTCATTTCAGATTCACCCTTTTAATTGCTCGAACCAACTATTTGCTCGACTTTGGGGGGACAGAAAATCTTTTAGACTAGTTTTGCGTGTTATGATTTAAAGTAAGTATATTCAAGAGTGCTTGCTTCACGTTGTATCCAGTATTAGCATTGAATTTGATGTGAGGAGAACGTGTCATACGTCAATTGTTGTTCGCGTGGCAATCCAACACAAGTTTTCTCTCAAGAGCACAGCGACTTTCTTTATTGTCATAGAGGAAAACAATACCTTTAATTACGAATTTATTGTGTTCTCTAAATACAAAAACCTATAACTTAGAATGCAATTGCCATGAATTTTTATTGTATTTCCAAACACCTAAGCTTATTTTATCTCTGTAAGTGCAACGTGTAAAACACATCTTTCAACACATTTTTTCAAGAAAATTAAAATAAATCACTGTTCTCATAGAGTACGCACACGTTCCGGTCAATGCCGGCTTATATCTTTCCACTTATTTGGGTCAGTTTTGCATTAATGAATTTATTTACAGAACACATTATGTATCTATTACGGATCATAGGAGAAACAGCATTACTGACTATTCAGTGTATCAAAATGTACTACTATAAACACCTGAAATGAAATTTTTTCCCTCTAATTAAAAAGCGTAAATCCCTTAATAATTAGTAGTGAAATATGAGGTTGTAGCGGATTGCTATCTTATGAAAGCCTAACTGACTCAGAAATCTCTATGGCAGATCCTCCTACACTTAGCTAGACTCCCAGAACCAGCTAAGCCATAGCCCAGCTATAAAGGAAACAGACGTACAGCACGGAACACGTTTATTCAGTGAGTATATTACGGATCAAGTGTACACGCATGGAGCTACTCATGATCAGGATGGGGGATCAGGTTAAACAGAGGTTGATGATTGGTCACTGTTTGTACGGTCGCTGCACACAGAGTTGTACGCCGCACCTCCAATCCTGGCGAGCAGACATGCAGGCATACGATGACGCACACAGCGATAACGTGTCCCACAAGGCTATTATTATTATAACAAATGGCAGGGGTTTTGATGGTTTCCTTAGCCCTTTAGGCGACTTCAGGCCTCACAGAAAAGAAGAAATATCAAATTTCGAGAGGGGGGGAACAGA
>UZAE01012496.1:18673-39323 GCA_900617975.1 Rodentolepis nana | reverse complement strand
GATAGGCTACTGAAATGAGTTAGGCTATAGAAGAACAGTGAGAACAGTGTTTGGTGAACTTATTAACCACAGCAAACACAATTTTATAATTGAATTCATTTAACGCTGCTTAAGGAAATGTCAATTGGTGATTAGCCTGCACAATCGGACTCTTGAGAATGGTTGAGAGCGCAGTTTAATCGTGCTAAGATTAGTTTCTCCGCAAAGTCAAGTTAATGAAATTTACATTGAAATCCTCAAAACTAGGTATTACGTCAATCTATACTATTTTGGTGCAAAAAATGCCACATTACGTAAGTGTAAGTAAAGTTACAATATTCACAAAGGAGACTAATTAAATGACGAGAAAAGATTTATTTATTTATTTCAAATGGCAGGCGTTTTGATAGCTATCATTAGCCATTTAGCTGGCTTTGGGCTTCACAGAGGGAAGGTCCATCAAAGTAGAAGAAAGTCAAGGGGTGGGAAACAGAAGAGCGATTCACGGATATAAAAGAAGCAGACAGACACAAAGGTCGAGAAAGAGGTAAGATGAGTACTGTGAAGGGGTCGAATATGACTAGCAGTAGGGCCATGGTAGTTTGAAGTCAGAAGTCAACTGACGATTAATAGCCTTTTCTGCCGTATGAGTATACTTTGCCCAGGTTGTACCACGTGGAGGTAAGTCTATTGCACACCCCACGACGAGAAAATATCATTTCATCGTAGCGGAAACAAAGCGAAATAAATAGAATGAAGGCAAGTTTCAACCCTATTGATGAAATTCAAGTCACTGAAGTGTATTCTACTGTTTGTAAGGAGATATAGTTGTTAAAAATGGCAGGATCAACTCTCCAATCAACTGGCCAACATAGTCTTAATGTCCTCGTTACGGACACATCCAGAAATCACGAGTTAAAGGCGAGAAAATTGACCTTATGGAAACTTGAATTTTACTAACTGTATAAAATTTCGCATGATAAAACAGACTCCTCAATGTATTTTAGACTACGTACCGGAAACGATTGCTTGGCAAAACACCTTCACAGATTGGGAGTATACACTCAACCCACATGCCCTCTATGTAACGTGGGAGTATACACTCAACCCACATGCCCCCTATGTAACCTAAGGAGGAAATGGAGAAGACCCACCTGATTCGGTGTCTAGCGATCAACCCACATGCCCTCTATGTAACCTACAGGAGGAAATCTGGCGAAGCACCTTCACAGATTAGGAGTATACAATCAAAACACCTTCACAGATTGAGAGTATACACTCAACCCACATATACTCTATGTAACCTACAGGAGGAAATGGAGAAGTCCCACCTGTCTATGTGACCTACAGGAGGAAACGGAGAAGACCCACCATATGTAACCTACATGAGGAAATGGAGAAGACCCATCTGATCTGTAACCTACAGGAGGAAATGGAGAAGACCCACCTGATGTGAAACCTACAGGAGGAAATGGAGAAGACCCATCTGATTCTTAATCTAAGAGAGTATACACTCAACCCACATGCCCTCTGTGTAACCTACATCAAAACACCTTCACAGATTGAGAGTATACACTCAACCCACATATACTCTATGTAACCTACAGGAGGAAATGGAGAAGTCCCACCTGTCCACTATGTAACCTACATGAGGAAATGGAGAAGACCCACCTGGTATACACTCAACCAACATGCCCCCTATGTAACCTACATGAGGAAATGGAGAAGATCTGATTGTGAAACCTACAGGAGGAAATGGAGAAGACCCATCTGATTCTTAATCTAAGAGAGTATACACTCAACCCACATGCCCTCTGTGTAACCTACAGAGTATAGATCAACCCACATGCCCTCTATGTAACCTACAGGAGGAAATCTGGCGAAGCACCTTCACAGATTAGGAGTATACAATCAAAACACCTTCACAGATTGAGAGTATACACTCAACCCACATACTCTATGTAACCTACAGGAGGAAATGGAGAAGTCCCACCTGTCTATGTGACCTACAGGAGGAAACGGAGAAGACCCACCATATGTAACCTACATGAGGAAATGGAGAAGACCCATCTGATCTGTAACCTACAGGAGGAAATGGAGAAGACCCACCTGATGTGAAACCTACAGGAGGAAATGGAGAAGACCCATCTGATTCTCTACAGGAGAAAATGGAGAAGACCCACCTGATTCGGTGTTCAGACGGAGAAGACCCACCTGATTCGGTGTCCAGCCCTAGAGACAAGCGAGAAGACCCACCTGATTCGGTGTCCAGCCCTAAAGACAAATACGGAAAGCCAAAGATACTGGGAAGCAAGAAGACAGCTACGGAAAGCCAGAGATACTGGGAAGCAAGAAGACAGCTACTATAGACCCACCTGATTCGGTGTCCAGCCCTAAAGACAACGACGCACCTGATTCGGTGTCCAGTCCTAAAGACAACGACGGAAAGCCAAGAATGTAACCTACAGGAGGAAATGGAGAAGACCCACCTGATTAGGTGTCCAGCTATACAGGAGGAAATGGAGAAGACCCACCTGATTCGGTGTTCATCAAGAGGAAATGGAGAAGACCCACCTGATTCGGTGTCCCACTCTAAAGACAAGGACGGAAAGCCAGAGATACTGGGAAGCAACTAAAGACAACGACGGAAACACAGAGATACTGGGAAGCAAAAAGACAGCTAATGAATTGCTATTAATTAACTGCTATATATGTCTGCTATTAATTAACTGCTATAAATGTCCGGGCTAATGAACTGCTATTAATTAACTGCTATAAATGTACCCGCTAATGAACTGCTATTAATTAACTGCTATAAATGTACCCACCCTTCCTTGGGGGAAGCTGAAGTCAAAGTTAAATTGCGAATGATACCCACCCTTGGGGGAAGCTGAAGTCAAAGTTTAAGGGCTAATGATAATCATAAAGCCTGCCATTTGAAATAAATAGATAAATGTTTTCACAATTTCGTTGATTTGGAACTCGATATTCGGACCTCCTTTAATTCCCTTTCATATTTTTACTATTTCGAATATCAGGATGATACCCTGGGATAAAAAACTAAAATTATAACAGTCAAGGACTATTTTGGAAGAAGTAGAATACTTGGACTCAGAAGGGACGTATTTAATGCACGTTTCCCATTTACTTACAATTGTAATTATATGCTCAATCATAAATATGCTTTTATCATGTCACTACAAGCTTCCCCAACATTGCAATCCATAATCCTTTTTGGTCATAGTAAATGCAGAGACTATTGAAATTATCAATGTGATTTGGTGCGATTTGACAAGATCGTGGGAACAGTTACTCATGTCAACCCCGTCTCCCATTTCTTGAATTTTATTAAATATTATAAGCATATGATAACATATGCAAATTAGACTGCCCTCGTGTCATTTCATGACCCCTGTCACTTCTCATGTTTCAGATTTGAAACATCAGACGTTGTAACATTTCGGTATGAAATTGAAGGATACGTTTCAACTGATATGACTTACTGCGTTTGGAATATGATTCCTTTGACAGAAATGAATGCGATTCACGTGCACATAATTTACTTTTAATATCCAAAGAGCTAAACCAACGCAAGGTCTTTTCCGTTATCATTTATTTATATAAAATGGCAGGCATTTTGGTAGTTATCATTACCCCTTTTGTTGACTTCAGGCTTCACAGAGGGGAAGGAACATCAAAGTGGAAAAAAGTCGAGGGGGGGACAGAAGAGTGTTTTAAAGATGTAAAAGAGACAGACACAAAGGTAGAGAAAATGTGTGGTGAGTACTGTGAAAGTTGTGGAATATGACATACAGTGAGGTGATGGTAGTTTGAAGTGAGAAGTCAACTGCCAGTTAATAGACTCTTTTGTCGTATGAGTATACGTTGCCCAGGGTGCACCACGTGGAGGTAAGTCTATCGCACACCCCCTTCCGTTATTATAAACAGACATTTTTTGCGCAAATGATTCGAATTGCAAACAGGCATTGGCAAAATGGGAGAACGTAGCATAAATTATATGAAATCCATTCAAATCTTCAATTGTCAATATTAAGTGTAATGTTATCTTGGGCGAAAAATGGTCAATTTGAGTTTGACACTTCTTAATTTAAAAATAGCTAGTAAAAATACCTATTATTTCGAATCGGGAAATTTTAAATGTGGAAAATGAGTTACCCATTTAGCAAATACCTCACAACCCAAATGAAGTAGAATTCTCTGATATCTTGATCCCTTCCATTAATCATCGATTTAACCTTTTTTTCTATTTGATTTCCGTTGTTTTCAAAAAATTCTATTATCCTGGTTTAATTTTATTGTAGGCAATAATAATAAATGACTATAAACGAATATATAGTCAAGGTCTACCCCCCCCCACCCCCGATATGAACGCAACTGTCTTTAAATGCAAGGGGAAAACGAACCACAACTAGGAAGAGGTGGAGGATATCAAAATCGCTTCCATCAATAAATATCTCCAACCTTCTAATTTTCCCATCTCTGCGCGAGGTAAGAATTTGCAGATTGGCTCCGCAACCACTAGTAAACTGTGTGTGGCCACCTATTACAGACTGGAAGAAAATTGTGGATTTTAAATGTCGTCAGTTTTGCTTGCTTGGCCAGAAGGTACTTTTTGGGAGGTGGTCAATTCTTGCCTCGTCGCCTATAAATTATCATAACCTTGGCAAAGCAACATTGAGACTTTCTAAACAGAGAAGTAGTTGATTTAAGGTAACAGGGGAAGTGGAGTTTTAGTCAGAAAAATATCACAATTTAGTGAAACTTGAGTCTTGGACTCGGGTTGTAAGGTAATTATGAAATGAGTGGGTCCCTTTTGAACTTCAAATTCCATGATTCGTCTTCGTTGACCTTTGCCCATTGAACGGTTTATTAACTAGGGTGAACTTCAACCCACCTTTATCCCGAAGAACTTGAAAGCAGGTTGATCGCACTTGATTTTAAACAAATAACGTAATCATAGCATAACCGACTTCAGCACAGGAAGCAAACAATTCATCCGAGCCTTTAAGCAACTGATTTACTAATAAATATTGATTTTTTTCAAAAATAGGAGATTATTTATAAATGGAGAACTTTATAGGACGTTATTAGTAACTACCCTGCTTTAGAGTGATGACACGAATGATAAGACGGTTGATACATGTCATTTGAAGATGATTGATAAATGTGAATAGCTGTAGGATATTGCAAACTTCAGCCTGATTGAAATACTTAATGCGTGTATTAAAAGTGTGGTAAATCAGTCTTAATTTACCTTAAATGAGTGATTTCTCACCAATTCTGAGTGTTTACTGATTATCCTAAGAAGAACAAGAGGACTCCTAAGGCAACTCTCTACCCACTTAGCCATGAATACGATTACGGTCGGATAACTTCACGAAAACTTGTGAAGTGATTTAAATCAACTGATTGAACACGATTCCGGTAGGAAAGAGACTAATTAAAACTTCCATCGGTCTTAGCCAATTCAAGATTGGTTTGGTAATCTTTCATTTTTAAATAACACCCGAAAACGACCGAGAGTAAGGCATGGAAAATAACGGTAGTCTTCGGTTTCATTTACACAAAATGGCTTATCATCTCAAGACGTTTCGTTGTGTTGGTTTTTTTTTCCAAGTACAACAAAAAGGTATAGTAGCATTTCTTTCTCCCAAGTGAGTCCATATTTCCCACCCTCCTCTTCTCGGCTTCTACTGTTCACAGACAGACCCTAAGCAGTAGGGCAGCATCATGCAATCTGGAGGTTAATTTGCACTTGACATCTACCCTACTCCCTCCCGCGGGTGGTCTTTAATTCCCCTACTCCCACCTCCTGCTTTTCCCCTAAATCTGAATTGTGCAGGTTGGGGAGTTGGGGCAAAAAAAACAGCGAATCCGAGTATCGGCTAAGGAGGAGTGGAAAAAAAACATGGTAACGAAACCGCACCCCAAACTCCCCCCCCCCCACCCCCCACCTGCAACTGACCGTTTGGACAGAACGGACAGAAGGAAGACTGTCACGCGAAGTAACTTGGTTGCTGCTGGTGGTTTGTGGTGGAGTTTGATGGAATTTTTTTGTTTCCTTCTCCCTATTTTACTCCTACTGTTGTTGGCAGTTTTTGCTTGGCCTATCTCCTTCTCTTCCACCGTCTCGGGTGGGCGAGTTCTTACGTGCGTTGCGCGAGCCGCTATCATGCGATTAGAAAAGGAGCAACAGAAGGGTTTGCAATTGTCAACTTCCGAAGGGAAGAAAATCTACCAAACTTTAGATGGGATAGTAAACTTAGCAAATTAAAGTGAATGAAAACATAAATTACTTTGAGTAATTGTTAATTGACTGTACAAGAAAGCTTGGAATATGAAATATTGAGGAGGGTGAGGTGTAGGCAAATCTTCACAAAATTAATGTTACAAATGTCAAAATTTTAAAGGATTCCTGATTGCGAAAAAAAATGAAAAATATCAAATTCCTTCCAGAAAGACTTGAGGTTACTAAAACGTCGATCAGGTTTAAAAGTTTAAGGAGAGAAATAGGCCGCTAAAGGCATCTACAATTCCTTTCAAATTCCTGTAAAATGAGGTGATATTGAAACGAGTCCGTACTAATTTTCTAGACAATCACCAAACCTGTAGACTTTCATGTTTGTTGGAAGGTTGCTGTGAGACGGGTGTGATTAGATGGGGGTTTCTAAATTGTTGCAAATAGTGCCATAGGGATATCTGAACGATGGTAAGAGATAATCGCAAAGGTTAGTTTGACCAATGCCTCCTGCCAAGTCCCCTGTCCCTCCCCCCGCCCACCTCCTCCAATTGTTCCCTCTGCTGATCCTTCTGGACTTTCCACCTAACTGTCGTTCAAGATCGAGCATTTCCTGGATGTTTTGTCATGAATTTCAATAAGAAGACGCAGGCTCAAAAATTGTGCTTGAATAAGTGAATTAACATCCAAAATTTTATTTCTAAAACATTTGCCTATTGAACTTGTAGGAAAGAGTTCAAGATCTCAGAAATTACGTACGCAATTATTGCGCCCAAAACAATCCACTTAGAAATGATGCTTATAAATCAATGAGGAATTTTGGGAGCTCCAAGATAAGATCCAATTGTGGACCAAAGGCTCAATTTAGATTTTACTCATCTTATGAACTATATCATAACTAGCTCTACCGATTTGATTGATCACTTTATTTTTTTGGTTCAGTTGTATTATGTTTCCATCGTATTAATTTAAATGAATTGATAGTTGACGCACATTTTTACAACATTTTATCTAAAGAATATTTTGAAAGAAAGTTAACACATAACTTGCACGCAATTCAGATAGTAGTATTGATGATTGGCAGTTCACTACAACACATAAATCAACTAGTTTAAAACTGGTTGGTGAAGAATTTTGAAATCAAATATTTGGAAATCTGTATTTCCCCCCAATACTGCGAACGCAACAGCCAACTGCTGAAACCCTTCATCAAAAATGAGTTCTGCAAACATGAGAAAAGAATAACTACAGCTTTTGTGGTTAAGTTTACTTCCTATCCTATGGATGTAATTACATAAATTTTAACCTCCACGTGGTGCACCCTGGGCAACGTATACTCATACGGTAAAGTCTACTAACAAGCAGTTGACTTCTGACTACTCAAACGGCAAAAAAGTCTATAAACCGGCAGTTGACTTCTGACTGAAAAGGTCTATTAACTGGCAGTTGACTTCTGACTTCAAATAAAAGTCTATCAATCGGCAGTTGACTTCTCACTTCAAACTAAAGTCTATTACCTGGCAGTTGACTTCAAACTACCATGAGTAAGTCTATTAACTGGCAGTTGACTTCTGAGTTCAAACTATCATGACCCGTCTACTAACAAGCAGTTGACTTCTGACATCAAACTATCATCACTCCACTGTATGTCATATTCGACAACTTCCACAGAACACATCTTAGCTTTTCTCTGTCTTTGTGTCTGCATGTCTATCTCTTTTACATCTGTTTATCATTATTTTGTCCCCCTCTCGACTTTTGTCACTTTGATGTTCTTCTAACTCCTCCTCTCTGAGAGGCCCGAAGTCAGCTAAAGGGCTAATGATAACTATCAAAACGCCTTCTATTTGAGATGAATAAATAAATGTCGACAAAATCAAGACAATAAAAATACATACTAAGTCACGAAGAAGCAACCAGGCCCTTATCGTCGATGGAAGTATGATGGAGAGTAGTCTTAACTAAGCTTTTGGAAATCAAAATAAATAGAAAAATAAATAAAGTAAATAAACGGTTTCTGATCCGTCTGTTTCGGATCGATTCTTCTCTTCTTAGGTAGAAAAATATTAGTAATTCAATAATTTAACTCTTTCGAAATACGCCAATCCAAATGATTTACAAAATGACATGATTTTGAGAATATTTCATCATGCATATTTTGACTATTGGCGTTTAAATTTCTACTTATTAGTTGTCAGTACACGTGATAATTCCCCTATGAGAAATGACTATTCTAATGTGCAACGTGCGTGGAGCCAAGACACCTTGGAGCTTCTCATTCTGTAGCCAATGTATAGACCAAAATCGATAACTGCATGCGGATTCGACAATTTAAATTTGAGTATACGCAACCGCTTTAGCAGATGTCTATAATGTCATTAGCATTCACTCCTCTCTAATGGTGATATCTCGTGTGTTTACTACAAACGAATGAAGATGGAAATGGGTGGGGATGACTGTATGCATATCTCTCAATCATTGATTTTTGGCGCGAAAAAATGAGATACTTTAATCCAGTGGCATTTCATGAGAGTATTGCTAAAACTTAGTCAAACAGTCTGAGTCTTTGGCGCGAAACGTTGCCATTTAGTACAAGTTCGCAACGAGCCAATGCTAGTTATGATTATAGTTTGCAGCTCGAAGTGTAATGGATAGCAGAGTCACGGTAATAAATTTCAGGGCTGTACAAGGCAGGCAACCCCCTCCCCCCAACCGTTCAACTTGGGAAAATGCCCTCGAGTTACTCAGATGAGATGATAATAATTCCTAAACGCCTTTAGGAGAGCTCTTTCCACGGCACCAATTGGGTAGAGGAGAGCTTCATGAAGTCTCCCAGATGGGAAGTTCAACTTTCATTTATAATTCATTTATTTATATTAAATGGCAGGCTTTTTGATAGTCATCATTAGCCCTTTAGCTGATTTCGGGCCTCACAGAAGGGAGGAATATCAAAGCCACCAAAAGTGGAGTGGGAGGGGGGACCGAATAATGATTCACAGATGCAAAAGAGACAGACTGACACAAAGGCAGAGAAAAGGTAAGATGAGTACTTTGAAGAGATCGAAAATGACCTACTCTCGGGTTATGGTAGTTAGAGGTCAACTGCCGGTTTTTAGACTTTATTGCCGTTGTCTAGGGTGCACCACGTGGAGGTAATTCTATTCCACACCCTTTTTTCAGTTATAACAATAAGACCAATTTCTATATTAGACACAAAGTAAAAAATCTCGATTGATAGTTAGAACTTTCAGCTGGCGTGATACGATAAATATAAAGCATTGCCATCTGAGAGATGATTGGCTCGATGCTTACCAGCGCACACAGAGAGTAGAGAGGCCAAACACAGCAGTCAAGTCTGGCTTATTTAAAGTGCACCAGAATTCGAGTCTCACCAGAAAGGCTCCATGGTGTCACTTTTTGCCAAAAATGGGTGTTGAAAAGCGCCATGTTAAATGGGTCTAGGCAGTATTACTACTTTAAAGCTCTAAGGGAAATTAATACAATTAAGCCAAGGTAATCTACAATCGTTTGATAGCCTATGAACAGTTGACCTGGCAATGTACGAAAACAATAAAATATAAGTACATCAAAATACAAGCACCGATTTTATGTTATCCGAGACTTAAGTTATACCTCCCTAGCGTTGATTGGGATTAAAGGTGGCTTGCGAAGTCTCGATACGAAAATGCGCACGAGTATAATTGCTAAGTAACAGAACCAAACAACTCTCTAAGGATGGAAGTAACCTTACAAGTCAATTCAAATAAACTCTTCTTTGAATAAAATAATTTGAACTAGAAAACGAAAAGCGACAATAAGTGCACAAAACCATTCTTGAAAAATTGCATCTGCAATGGTTTACTAGCAACGTTTGAAATGAAACACAAGGGGGAACGAGTGATCCCAAAGCCTTGAAAAGGTTAGACACAAAGGTACCAAGTCAAGCTTCAACTGTTTCAAGACCGAGCCGTGGATCCAGAACACAACCCACTCAACAAGTTACTATTATTTTTAAAAACACTCTACCGAGCCGCCCGCGCGCAAACCAGGATAACAACGGAAGCTACTGCACGACGTGGCGAAACGTCTACGGAAAGTTTGCCAATGAAAGTACTTCTTAAAGGTCGAATATAGCTCAAGAAAATGAAATCACCTAACAAGAATGAGAAACTAGAAGTACTAAAACATTTGGTCAAATCTTAGAATTTCTATATTGACAATGCGAACTCATCAAAACTGTACAGTTAGTAGAAACGTGTACAGCATACAAAAGCCAAATGGGAGGAAAAAGTATTTACAATAGATAAGAATATTTTTTAAACGATACGGGCATGATCGCTCAACCAGAGTGGAGTGAGAGGGACTGGAAACGGTCATTGTGCCGTTAAAACCAGATGTGAAGAAAGGTCAGTAGAACTACAGGGGCTGTCGATTTCATTGAAATCAAAATGCTATAAGGGCGCAGATTTATCCAACGGTTAGGCCCACTCCAACCTCATACTTGGAGGCAACACTATTGCCCAAAGCACTAATGGCAAAGGTAAAAGGGAAAGGGAAAAGGCGCTTCTCAAGAGTTGCAGCAACATTCCAGTTTGAGTCTATCTGAGCCTTGAAACTGGCATTAGCTTTAGGGAGATCAAACTGATAACCCAGGGTTGCAATGTTGCTTTGTTGTTGATAGTTCGATTCTATTTCTGCAGCAAGTTGGAGATTTTCATTCACTTTCATGTGAAAACTGGAATGAAAAGCTAGCTGAAGTGGTCGGACGGTGGATGCGAATTGCCAATAATCGGCGACATATTTCCCACCAAGACTCCATACACCATCATTACCACCGGGAAGCTGATGAGAGCGATTGTAAAAGAACATCGAACCCATATAGAAGCGATTTGACATTTTCCGCATAGTATCAATAGCAACCATAACTTCGCCCCGGGAAAAATCAGGGTTAATCAGAGTTAGACCAACCTGATGACTTCCATTACGAAACTCAGCAGCAATCTGTTGATTTGCCATGACAAACTTTTGTATTTGCGCAACATAACGTAGACGGCAGTTGGGGGCAACTTGGTTCACAATTTGAGCCTGCATTTGGCCATTAGGTTGAAGCTCGCCCATAAGAACAGGATAGGCCTCAGTTTCGGAAACTTTGTTGTGGCCCGCATAGGTAGCACCAAAGCGGTAACCTGCGCTTTCACCACTACTGAGAGTCAAAGTATGGCTGACTTGGAAATGAGATGAAAGACCCTTGTTAATTAGCATTCTAATGCCATTGAAGGGAATAGGAAAAACATCGTGAGCTTTGCTATGAATGTTCTCGAGCGCACATGGTCCATCATCATAGGGTCTAGATTCAGAAACTGGGACGTTGCTTTCACTGGCTTCCATTGTTAAATTGAGAGTAAAGAAAACACAAAGGATCTCAAGAAGTACGACCAACCCGACACGTTTGCAAACCGGAGTACCCGCGCTTCCAAATTTAATAATAAAAGTAAAGAGGGTTTTACGCCATTTTAGATATAAATCTTCAATTTTACTCTAAATATATATTTTTTGTCGATAATCGAATGCGTTTTTTTGAATTTTCTATGTTTTAATCTATTGATAACTTGTTTACATATGTTGGTTATTAGACATTCTCATTTTGAGGCATTGGTTGACAATCCCGGATTCCATTTTTAAAAATATGTTAATTTTGTAATGATACTTCATATAATAATGTATATATTTGGTTTGCTATTATTGTTATTAGTGCCCAAAGCTCACAAAATTACAAATTTCTTTGTATTCCTGTCAAAATAATAGTAACTAAAGCTAACTCCTCTTTTTAAATCCATTATTTAATAGCTTTATTAGACAAGATTTAATAAATTTGAACAGGTTAGGAGAATATGTAGCCAATTTTTTTCAATGCTTCGGCATTCGAAGAATGCATCTTTCAATTACATTAAGACTGAAACTCTCTTTCTAATGATATTTTCTTATTCACCTCAACAATAATAAAAGTTAGCATTAGTAAATGCGGATATATTCTAGGCGATGTTAAAAGCAACACGATTCATTAAGACCAGTAAAGCAAAACTTCCTACTAGGAGCGAAATACTTTTGTCATAAATTTCTGCGTTATATAGCCATATCCTCCATTACTTGTAAAGCCTATTCGTGTTGCGAGGCTGCTTCCCATGTCAAGAAACCTCTTTTAAATCTTAAACACTTTGACAGTTGCCTTAGATGTAAGCCAAGAACCCATCTTAACTGGTGAGGTAATCAACTGCGTTGATACAGAGGTAAAGTTCGCTACACCCACTGTTGCATTCATTAGTCCTTCATCTTCGGTGTCTTTCTAACTTATAGATTTTCATGCCCCTACTTGCCATTTGCACTAGTCTATTATATATGAACTATTTACATATATCATATCATTGAATTGAATAAAAGTCAATGACAAAAGTAAAAAGATAACTGATATTCATTATTCACAGATGTATATAAAACATTTATACAATTTATAAAACCCTCATTTACTTAAGAAAAATCAAAGGGGGAAAACTTTTCGCGAATTTCAGTCGCCAACTTCGTTTCATCCTCTTCACTTTCTGTACAATCTCTCCAACTCACTCGATCCGGACAATTCAAAATCGTTTCAGACGCTAAAACGGCTCTGAAAAAAGTTGATTGGTACAATTTAAATCAGCCTACCTTCCAAAGTTAATATCCGCGGACGCAACACGTTCTCTTTCCATTTTACCGAACAATTTTTCCCCAGTTGGTAGTTCAACATAGAAATAGGGAACACCTGGTCTGCAAAACTAAAAGGGTTACTTAATAAGTGTCTAACTAACATCGGTAATATCGGAATTCTTTGGAAGAGGTTCTAGTTTGCAAGGAGAGTTAGGCAGCGTTTCTGACATCTCAAGAAAGGCCTTCTTAAGAGCGCCTGCAACTGCAAAAGGTACAGGAACAACCTGGAGGAAGAGGCCATAAAAAGATCGAAAATGATAACCCACCTGAAGTTGATAGTGGTGAGTTTTGTAGTTGCGCTCGAATGTGACCATCACTTTACCCTCCTCTTCATACATCTTCTTTAAAGCACGTTTATAGGCGATGATATCGGCACGGATTGGCTCGGAACAGGTCAACCAACTTTGATGATGACCCACAGTTAAGATGAGAACATGGTCTCGCACCAAGGGACCCCTGGGCAAGGCCACATATGCGTGTGTTGCGATAGTAACCAAAAGATGCTTGGCTACTTGGGGATTACCCAGACAAAACCAACAAGCATCATGAACTAAACGTAGATAAATTAAATGAAATAGAAAGTTTTGACAATATAGTTAAACGGCCGAGGAAAAATCACCTTTAGCCGGGGCAGATTCCCCATCAGGAACGTCAGAACGATCGTACTTCTTTAATTTCCAACCTGGACGTCTGTCGTTGTCTCCTTCAGCTCGTCGCTTCGTGGGCATGGAATAGAAGTACTGATCGGTCTGAACTTCCTACAATGTACACAATGAAGCGTTGTAGTGATTAATTTTACTACAGGGAACCAAATCATGCAAAAATGTCCGCCTACAGTTACGTAAACCGCCAGAGGCAACAAATATATGCTTAACTTCTTTTACGTGTGAGCTACCGACTATTCAACTTTTTGGTGTTTGAAAAATTCATCTTGACGTCTCAAGATTACAACTGTAAAAGATCAAGCAAATTCAAAATGAAATACTTGATATTTAAGAGAAATCCGCTTCTATTTATAGTCAGGAAAAACGAAAGAAATAAGCCTATATAATACAACCGGTGTACGATTTAACAGGGCGGAAAAGTGTATTTAAATTCAGCAGGAGAAGCGATGGTGCTTTATTCCGTAACTCAATAAGACGAATAAAACCAGATTTTATTTTATGATAAAATGAAATGCAAAAACGTCTCCACGACATTACTGTCTGGCTTTCCAGACATTGGAAAGTACGAGCGTCATCTTGAAAGCGGAATTTGAGAGAAATATATATTTCCGACAAGCATGTGACACGCACTCTAATCAAGTTAATGCAACAAATCCACAAATTTCAAGACCATATTCAAATGCTGCTCGCGTAAGATTATTCGCGTCGAATACCATAAATGAAAAGGAACAAAGCCGGAGGTGTGATTTGCTATAATTAGTCTAAATTCAAAGGTAGTCTACGAATTGGAGTACACATGCTTCTTTGGAAACGACTCTCAGAACTAAATATGACCGGTCAAAGCTGGAAAATTGTCCCAAAATAGAGACAGACTTCATTCCCCAATAGAGAAAATCCCATCGATAAACGATCTACGACTGGTTATCAACAGTTAAGTTCCAACGAGGGTTTTCACAGAGAAATTAGGCTACGCTTCTATTAATCAAACTGAAGGGTAGTTCATAAGTAGCAACAGAGAAAGAAAATATCTAGTTAAAGGTAATCAGCTTTGTGAAAAATGGCTACGAAAACAGTAAATAGGTATCCACAAATAGTTACGAGTTTCAATTAAAAGATACGCAACATATTACAAACATTGAAGTAGTATAAAATTAGTGAAAGTTCAGCGACAGAAAAATAAACTTCAGGACGATAATAAACGAAGAAACACCCAGTTATCAGGAGATTTAGAAAAATTAAGTCATTCATTAATCATTTGCAAAACTAATTCAATGAAATTAAGACTACTTACAGATTCCTTTTGCCTTTCCTTCAGTGCCTTTTTAATTGTATCGAAATAAGGGTTTTCAGTAACATCTGGAGGTTGAGCCACTAGCTCAGAAGGGGTCATTTTGTCAACTGGCTTGACTTTTAGGGCATACAGATACTGAAGTCAACAAAAGGAAAAATAATCCCAATGGAGGACATAATAAATGAATGAATATAGCAATTACTTTTGCATTTCCTTTATTCCCAACATTAGCCAGTGCAATGAAACGAGTAACAAGTTTTTCTTTCTCCTGGAGAACACGATGATTTCTGTAAGGCTTGCGCTCATAAAACACACCACTCGTAGCTGCAAAGTGATAACGGGGCTTGACAGAATTAGCAATGTGTGAAACACAGAGAGAGGCCTGATTCTTGGTCATCTGCGCAAGCGGATCATTTGGGGATAGAATAAATTTAGGCCACTGACAAGTTAAAAGGAGATCCACTCCGTTGAAAGTAGGATCTGATTCAAGAACTGGAAACTCCGTTACCCAGGTATCTGAGTCAGCCTCAACGTCTGGACTAACACTGACGTATACAATCCGAAGTCCCGTTATTGTTGTAAAGGTTCCTTGACGTCCGAGATATTTAATAGATGGACACAGTTCACAGCCATTCATGTCAGTAATATAACGAAGTGAAGAAGACGTCGGAGGGCAGAGAACATAAGTCATGATGGGAACTAAAAAATATGAAAGACAGCAAACTCATACTTGATGAAGGGTCTTCAACCAGCTTTTCAAACTCATCAGGGTTTTCACCGAAGAAATCACCGATGCAATATAGTGCCTCAAAAGATCCAGCAGCTAAAAGAACTTTTCGGATGCGATTATAAAGAGCCTTGAATTTTCCACACACATCTCCGCAAATAAGTCTAAAATAAGGATGAAATAAAATTCGAGAACACCAAGACCTACATCTTGCAGGAATCACAGTCACTCATATTAACAGGTAATTTGCATAAGAAGTTGAAACTCGCAAAAAAGCCGAGGAGGTAACTTCGTTATTATTCTACTGAAATTTGACTTTATCCAACCATAAAAGCAATTTTAAATATATTGACAGATATTAAATTTTTTTATTGTTCGTTACAGAGATATATTTGGCTAATTCAATGAACAAAATTTATAAAGTTTATAGGCGACTGATTGCAAACGATAATTGATTCTTTCCAAAAAATGAAAGTTACGATTTTAAACTATTGTATATTGTGATTTCTTTTACCGATTATTATCTTGTGACCCAAGTCGGGCGATTCTTTTGACTTCTATGTCAAATGTTTGCTAACGCCTGCGAGCATATTAGTTTCAACCTTATGTTAAATATTTATTATTAAAATGAATTTATGGAATAATTCACCTATTGTTGCACTCTCTTGGATTGACAACGATGCAATTGTTTTTGGTATGAATAGAAATTCTTTATTATCGAGATAGCAAACGGAAATAATCTTTATTCTTATAACCTACTAAATGAAAATATTCTGCCAGTTACTTGCTTTTCTCCAGTACAGTCTGTGTCAGGAATCATCAGTCGACGGAATGTTATTAAATGTGGTTGTGCAAATGATTGTGAAGCTCATAATTGTAATGGCCTAAATGGTAAACTAATCATTGTTTTCGGAAATCATCTTTGTAAAATCCTATCGTGGTCGGAAAATTACGATTTTAAAGTCTTATGTGATTTTCCTACTGCTGACTATATTTGCGGAGCCTCAATACTCAAAAAGGTATTTTATATGTCAATCTTACTTTGCTATAGACAGCTCATTATCTCGTTTTGACCGTTTCAATTAATGGTTCATTAAACGTGTACAACGTTTCTGATCTAAAATCTAAATTTTTCCACCTGGCAAAATTTAGTGCCACGGATTCTTCCATGCTCTATTGTACGACATTTGCTGATTACATTGAAGTTAATAATAGATCGCTTTTATTTGCCGGAAGCACCTCAAATTCTATATGTGTTTGGGCTTTTAAAGGTGATGAGCCTTTTCAACTAACGCGCTTATCAAGTTTTGGCACACAAAAGGTGAATTTTTTTGTCTATCCCTTATTCAATTTTAGGGAATTATTTTCTCCGTCGACATATTTCAACACCCCTATACTAAATCTTGTCTTATAGCTTCGGCTGCAGAAGACAGATCAGTTGTCATTTGGTCTTCCCCCTTCGATTCATTTTGTTCAATGAACCCTTCTCCGTCTGGCAATTGGTGCATACTTCATCGATTGGATGCTTTTTCCAATGATCCCACTTCGTCTTTACTGTTTGGGGCAAGAATTTGGTGTGTATGCTTGAACGATTGGGGCATAGTAACAGCCGGTGAAGATTGCTCCATAGTTTTCTATCCTTGGTTGAATTCATCGACTGCTAGATTGAAACGAGTTTTGCTGAAATCCGCCCATCGTGGTAGAAGTATTTGGTGCCTTGATACGCGGATTGTTAACGAGACTAAAATGCAAATCGTACGTTTTAGTATTCTAATATTTTTTTGCATCAGGTATCTGGTGGAAATGATGGTGGTTTAATTGCAAATGAAATTGATTTGGATGTGAAGAATGAACCTATTTTAAATCAGGTTATATCTGTGAAGCCCAAGATAAACATTCCGAAGTCTGAAGAGCATTCCTCTCTCCTGAAGCACAACTTTCCATCTGATGTCATCTTTTTAAATTCTCAATTCATTGCTGATATCCGTGTTTTATTCCCAAATTCGGTTGGGGAGACCGTGATAGTAAGTTTAATAAAAATTTTATATTATTTGTCTAGCTCTCATCATCGCTACGTAGTGTCTTTGTGGGCCCAGAGGGTAAAGTATTCACCATCCTCGAATCTGGGTAAGTGTTTCGCGTTGTGCAATTCCGATTTATTTTTTTTAATATTTTAGTGCATAATAATTTTGCTACTTGGTAGTTGTAAGTAACGCTTGTATTTACCTCCATGCTAGTTTGTTTACACTTGTAATTATTTAATCAAATTCTGATATTTCAGAATTGCTTCGCTTTTTCGAAACCCAATTACTAGAAAGATTTTTTTCTTATATTTTGGTAAAAATAATACTAATCCCTATTAATTTTGTTGCTATTTTTGAACAAAATAAAAGTAACAGAATTAATTTTTCGTCTTTATGCAAACTAAGCGTGAAATGTCACTTGTTCAGTGTTGAGTTGGCGATTATCTATGCTTCGCTACGTAACTTTGAAGTTTCAAATACTAAGAGAAAATCTGAGCACATGTGATTTAATTTATAATAATAAATGGTGGAAGTAGAAATCCAATTTCACAGAATCAGCTAACATTTACTTCAAATATTCTTGAGAGTAATTAATTCCTCTGTTTTTTCTATTTAATATTTCATCTTATCAGTGGCCTCCTTCGGTAAATATATTTGCGGTATGTTTCCATGTGTCATCGTGACCATTGTGGCATTCTATTTAGTGGGAATCAATCCTCTAAGGCCTTCTCATCTCGCTTTCATTTGCAGAATTGCTCCACATATACAGGCTGCTCAGGTTGAAATGAGTTTCCATGTCCTGTATCAGGCTAAAAGGGAGAGTGAATACTTGCTTAGAGTCACGTAGTATTCTGTCTTTACTACTTTTAGAAATTATAATTTTACTTTATCTTTCTATACTCAAAGAAGATCTCTTATCTTGCTCATCCTCCCTAACTTATTTTTTAAAAACTGCATTCAATTCCATGGATTGCTATTTTTTTCACCTCAAGAGACAAGACCTCTATTTCAATTCCGCACTTAATTTATTTCGAATGATCAGGCAACATTATTTTTCTGACTAGCCTCCTTACATTTAATTGAAGTTATTAAAAGATCAATGATTAACTTGAAATACATTCGTCAGTGGGGTTCGTGATCTTATTTTCATTCAATTTCTCCCCATTTTCGATACACTGCCAAGTGGATAATGAACTCCTAATTATATCTTAATCAGAGTTAGTCTCTGCTTGTATTATATTTAATTAATTACACTTTAGTGAGAATGTCATTGCGTTTAATTTAATCCTCTAGCTTATTTGAAGTATTTAATAAAATAGTGTTGCCTTTGAGGGTATAAGTTAACTGCACAATTTCCGGTAAATTGTAATTAATTTAAACATCAACTTTTGTTGAAATAATTCATTGAGAAATTTACTGAATAGTAGCATCTATCTTCGTGGGTTATTTTCCCACATTTTCGATCTGAAAATTGATTGGTGAAATGGGAATATAATTAATCAATTGTTTTGTGCAAGTAAGTCCTAATAAGTGCTGTCCTTGCGCGATCATCGGATTATTTTCAAGTTTTGTGACGAACTTGTTCTTTATTGAATTCCTGTGTGGAAAGTATGTATCTCTGCAAACTCTCGATTGCTCCCTTTCTAAGTAAATTTGGGAATCAGGGGGGGGGGGGGATTATTTGGATAAGAGGTTTGAAAATGAAATTTTTCTTAACCTTATTCGGTCTCTTAATGGAGTCTTATTATTTTATTGTTGCAATGCAATACGAAGAATCAAATCAATGACTAACCATTCGCCAAAAATGTCGTTTGATAAACCTGAGCCCCAACGGTTCAGAAAACTATTTACAAACAACTCGTATTAAATTTTACACACTATTGCGGGGGGGGGGGGTCTATATAAATAAGAAACCGATTATTTAAAAATATCGTTTTTTATTGTTAATTATTTCCAATGTAATAAAGAAATTGACATGTTTTCCCAATCATTTTTGTTAATCTGGAGAGTTGATGAAATGACACAAATTCCCAATCCAGTCGAGTTGCCTATGCGCTTAAAGTGTGATTGTGTATTTGGCCATGATCAAACTAGTTTTGCAATAATTGCTCCATCGTAACCTGAGGATCCGATTCACGCAGAGGTTTCAGCACTTCATCACGAAAATTTTTAGTTCGTCTTTATTTTGACTCAATTTAAAATCCTATTGCGCCATTAAAATTGTTTCAACTGAAATCGGTATTGTCGGGTCGTGAACATTTGACCATGCATTTTTAGTGATGAATTAGGGGGAGGAGTGGTCCTGCCGACGTTCAAGTCCTCATGGAAGAAGAGCAGAATTTAGTGTCTGTCTGACGTGTTTTCTCTGTCTGCATTGTTTTATTGTCGCTATTGCTCATGAATAATGTTGGGGAATTTGTCTCGTAGGCAAATCAAGCTTACAGACTTGTTTCCTTCACTTTGTCTGGACACAAACTGAACTCAAACATCTGTTTGAAAAACCTCAGTTTTTTTATTCCTCCCAAGAGCTCTGTAAATTCCATTGGATGCAATTTTGATTGTTTGCCTCATAAACTCTTTTGACTAAGGTCGTTAAGGTGTATAGTGAAATGTGGCGTTTTTTTAAAACATAAAAATTGTTAGTAATAAAATGGAAGTTAATAATTGCATTCTTTGAACTTCTCGTCTAATGAAAGTTTATTGTTTTAGAGTTCGCCTTGAGTGAATTCCTCCCTCTTTTATTCAAAAAGAAGGTTTGAAGTGACACAATGGAGTCATAAACAGGAATTCATTCTGGCGAACAAATCCAGAAATTTGAACTTTGTAGGGTGTATTCCATTTACTCCGTTGCACTACAAAAGATTTGAATGCAGAGGTGTAATAACAACCGCTGTGATGGCGTTCGAAATTGAAAGTCCAGAAAATGCTTGCTTCCCTCCCCCCTCTCCCCTCCCCCCTCTCCCC
>UZAE01012496.1:0-13871 GCA_900617975.1 Rodentolepis nana | reverse complement strand
CTAATTAATACTTCGATGACCATATACTTTGTGGAGTAAAATTTAAATGAAATACAATTGTCTAGGCCACAGTGTAAGGCCAACTTCCTCATGCAATGACTGCTTGTCTGCCTTTTACTAATAAAACGGAGGATGTGCATATTATCTCCGAAGTCAATTTAAAAATATATATCCATGCGGGTGATTTTCACTTAAAACACCCTTCCAAATGCCTAAATGCAGTTTTTCATCCCAAGTAACTCCCTATATTTCACATTTAAGCAAATTTCTTTTGACTTTTAAAGTTAAACAAATGTCATTTTTTTTCTTGAGTCAACTCGAAGTATAATTTAAGTAAACCGGTCAATTTTCCTATTTCAGGGATTTGGCACTACTTCGTTCGATAGATGATGGTGCATCCGAATTGAGTGTTATTCAGCCGATGGTGTCTTCTGGCCTTGTCAAAAGGCTCAACAAAGGGGCTCAATACATCCAGGGCGATGGCGTCTATCTTCGACAGAATTGCCTCTTCCCTGGTTATTGCGTTTCTGGAGTTCACAGAGAGTCTGGAAGGTTTGCTCTTGGCGGAAGATGGGGCTGTCTGGGCATCTATGAAGTAGAACCAGGTGAGTCTTAGTTTTTTTCTAATATATTATCAAGCATTCCAGAAATTTTGTGAAAATTGATCTACTGTTTCTTGCGTATCAGTCGAGTGGGGTGCGATCTTTCATCAAAGAAACTATTAGAATAGTAAACATGCAAAATAAGCTCTACTATTTGGCTCGGTGTTTCTGGATAAGATAATCAGCTTCATTTTCAAATTCATCAAGTTTTACTTAACAGCTTTTGATGATTTTTGCTTTGTTTTCAAACATCATGTTTTTGCCCTTTATGATACGTCGATGTTTCGTCACGCTCTTGAACAGTTGAAACCTTGAGCTACCCTCAGGTGGTCAATTTCCGAGCTCACTTGTCTTTGAGAAATAAACTGAGTCGTTTACTTTCAAAATGCCTTTGTGTTAGCATCGGAGATGGTTGACTTTCTCAATAGCAAATGCCAATTAGGTTTTTTTGCTATAAAATAGTTTGTACCGCCGCACAGGCGACTGCATAACTTCCGCTCTTCTGGCCCGCGAGAGCTGGTGAAATTTATCTTTAATGTCTGCATTTTCTTTATCAACAACGTTTATTTATTTCAAATGGCAGGCGTTTTGATAGATATCATTAGCCATTTAGCTGACTTCGGGCTTCACAGAGGGGAAGGTTCATCAAAGTAGCAGAAAGTCGAGGGGTGGGGAACAGAAGAGCGATTCACAGATGTAAAAGAGGCATACAGACACAAATGTAGAGAAAAAAGGAAGATGAGTACTGTGGAAGGGGTCGAATATGACAAGCAGTCGGGCCATGGTAGTTTGAAGTCAGAAGTCAAATGCCGGTTAATAGACTTTTTTGCCGTATGAGTATACGTTGCCCAGGGTGCACCACATGGAGGTAAGTCTATCGCACACCCCTCGTCAACAACGTAAGAACACACTTTTGTAATTTCTCTTGATTTGAGTATTTTTATCAGGTATGCCTGTACTTTTCAAGTGTATTGGGAAAGAACTCTTTGTGATCTTAATATTCTCCGAATTCCGGATGCCATGGGCGTTAGCTTTAAATCGAAATTTCTAAACGATTAAATGCGTGATTTAATACCAAAAGTTCATTTGATATCGTCCAAATTCACTCTCATCATTTACTTGAAAAGGGAAATGACTTTTTCCTAGCAGATCCTGATACCTAAATTCATTAAAATGGAAATTATGGATATTTATTAAAAATAAAGCTTAAGTGAGTGCACTCAAATTGTTCTCACTTAAATACTACTACTAATAATAATCGTCCACTTCGCTTTGCATCCTGATGCATTTGTCCAGGGCGTAACTTCTGGCCAACTTTCTTATTTCTGACTGGTACGTGGTGTTTGGAAATAAGTGCAAGTCTTGAAGAACTAGTGAAAAGTTTCATATTGCCCTAGCAGTCTTTCCGACGAGAAGCTCAGGTTCAGCAATTTCCCATTCGACGCTTGTCCTCTGCTGCAGTTAACTGAAATGGAGACTTCTCCTTTTCCACACCGACAAACGTTGGTGCTTTATTAACGTCTTTTAATCGATNTGATGCCCCTCTCTTCCAATTCCTATTCTCACTCCTTCCCACCTTTCACTTCCATTCCTTTACAAGTGTCCAACTCGCTCGTTACCCACCTCAGCTCTTGGTCTTCTGATTTTGAGGAAAGGTTGCTGTGGCCTCTTAGTCGTCAAGACTATCTCTACTGTTGCAATTTATCCAGGATCCTACAATAGTTCCACTGACAGCATTTTGGGTCCACTTTAACGCAGTCTAACTGCAATAATACAGTGACCTTGGTTGCTGTAATTCTTCCAGACCCTAGGGAAAGTATTCGTAGTGGTGTGACTACATGGTCTTAATCTTTTCACTGCTCTCGTCACTACTGCTATCATTTTTTGGGTGTTGTATACGTGTTTCAGGAGGGCACAATGCTCATTATAATCCTTCCAGTTTGCCTTATTTAGTTTCTTAAATAGGGATTTTATTATTTCAAAGGGCTCTATTTGTTTTATTGCGCCTAAGTGAACGAGTGGAAATGTCGAATTTCTATTAGTGTTTATTTATTTATATCAAATGGCAGGCTTTATGATAGTTATCATTAGCCCTTTAGTTGACTTCAGGCTTCACAGAGGGGAAGGAACATCAAAGTGAAAAAAGTCGAGGGAGGGGGGGGGAGATAGAGGAGTGTTTCAAAGATGTAAAGGAGACAGACACAAAGGTAGATGAAAGGTGAGGTGTGTACTGTGGAAGTGGTCGAATATGACATACAGTTGGGGTGATGGTAGTTTGAAGTCAGAATTCAATTGCCAGTTAATAGACTTTTTTGATGCATGAGTATACGTTGCCCAGGGTGCACCACGTGGAGGTAAGTCTATCGCACACCTCATTTTATCAGTATAGTTGGTTTATTTCCTTTTTATTCACTTCAAAAACTTCTGTTGGGCCCGCTCCACAGCGTCACCTTTTTTGTAACCTTCTTCTCTCTTAACCGAATTATTATATGCTTATTCTCGAGTCTTTATAATTTTAATTTTGTTTAAAATTTGCTTATAATTAATAAGTTGGATTTATTTCACTGAACTATTTTTCTTCATTTATATCGGAATCCCTTGCTTTAATTCCTTCTTCCAACACTTTTCCATTATTCACTCGTTAATGTCAATGTCAAGTGATGGTAAAGCAAAAAAGAAGCAAATATGAAACTCCCTCTCTAATGCCTTCTCAAGGTGTTGGATTTCATTCTGACGTTGGACAGATAAGCTGACGCGATAATTAATAGACAAGGGACCTAATCTGTTGTCACACATTTCAACTGACAAAGTGGTGGTGGAGGAGAGCTCAAGAGTCTCTGTTTATCTTCTCATCAAGAAATGTGAATTCGAATTGGTTCACCCACTTAAAGACGCTTGCCGAATAGATCCTTGCAAAAAGTGATTCTTTATTTCAATGTCTGCCTATTTGGTTTACTATTAAATTCGCTCTCTGTTTGCAAATTCCCACCTCATTTTAACCTCCCCAATAATTTAATTAGCATTTTAGTAAATAAATAACTAATCAAACTTAACTGGAAAATCGAATTGTATCAAAACATTCCTCTGTAGTGCCTTTTTGTTGATTTGAATGCTACTAATGCATCTCTAGATTTGAGTTACGCTGTATGCAATCATTGAATCGATGTGAGCTTGTTGTTATGCAATTTCGCCTCATAATCTTTGTTTTGCAAATTCTTTTTTACCCAATAACTTGTTATTTTTGCAAATTTGGCGACTTATAGGGATATGTTTTTTTAATTGTATTGCACATCACACAGCTCATATGAGATGACGTCTTGCTGTTTTTTTTTCATAAAATCTGATTTTTTCGACACCTTAGTGTTTGTATTCTTTTTGCAGCCTCAATGACTTAACTTTGGTCTATAGGTTTCTACTATCAAGCTGGTTAAATTCGCCTTGGTATAATCGATTTTGAGATCACAGCCAGTCTTTAAAATGCTTTGAGCTCTCCAAAAGGTCTCCTATTGGCATTTATTTAGTCGGGTGAATTGATCTCTTTAAACCCATCTTTAATACGTTCTCCTCTCTCTCTCACGCACACATGAGACTCATACTTTTTAAGAATCAGTTTGTACCCGGCTTAAGGAGAGTGTCAGTTAGTTGTGGCTAATTGCAACTAAAGACAAATGGCATAAGATGTCTCTTATCATATCTCCTCATCGATTGGTTAGCCTACTATTCTCCCTCTCTTCGATAAAGGTGTTTACGTTTGTAATTTCTTCGGAGGCCAATCACCTTTCTCAGAGCTTATCTCGGTTACAGTTGGGTTTAATTCTACTATCAATAGCAGATGCTGTATTTTGAAGAGCTTAACAGCAATCCTTATTTTAGATTATTTTATGATTTAGTAGGAAGCTTCGCATAAACAAGTCCTTATTAAGGGACATCTGGCAGTTATGAAAATATAGAAAATAAGAACATAAAGAACGTTGTGGAAGGGGAGGAGGTCATAATGGGTTCAGGAAGCAGCAAGAAATTCGACGGGAACAACTATTTTGCCACAATGGCTAATAAAGCGAGGTTTTTCGACATAGTGTATCACATTTTTTGGGGAATGACTACTTTTTTTCGTGTTGGTCTGCATTCTGGCAGGTTGTCTTTTTTGACAAAGTTGATAGCTTAGCCTACTTACAATTCCTCAGTAGCAACGAGCTTGGTTGTTTTCAGTCTACAGCATTCATATTACTTGGACATTTTATAAAGGTTCCATTTAGACCTCTACATTTGCTTCATAAACCTCCGGTAATTTTATAAATTACAATTATTTCTTTTACAGCAATCTAAAACTGTAATTGTGGAAAACTTTTGAGCAGTAGGAAAGTGGTTGGAGGTGGGGGGGGGGGGGGGGGGGGGGGGGTGGATGGAGAGAAGTCGAGTAATTTGGTTTACTTTCCCACCACTTAGCTTAAGTGGAGATTAATTAAAAATGGGTGTTTAAAGTATTGGGAGTCGGCTTAATTCGCGAATCCATCCATTTATTGAGATAAATTTGAAGCTGTTTAAGTGGGTAATATATCGACTAGTACCAGGTAATAGATCATAGAAACAAAAAAAATGGGAAGGAAATTTAAAGATTTAAAGTTTATTGAAAGAGAGGAGAGATGCTGTTATATCTTCCAAATGTTTGTACACTTTTTTAATGCCTCAATTATTATGGAAATTTAATCTCTCCTTCATTTAAACATATCCGAAAAAATTCATCGTCTTCCTCTTGTTTGCATCAAGACACAAATAAATCAATGTGGCATGACAAACCACTGAATTGAATTAACCTGTAAACTTACTGTGACTCGTAGGTGTTACCTCTTTCATGAACCCGGGGCGAGGGGGATAGAGTCATGACATTCGGGGATTAGGACATTGTTCACTTACTGTGCTCCCTGGGCATTCAAGTCTTCCAGTATTAAGACTCCTCCTACGCTAACTTCAATACTTACTTCTTTGCACATTCTTTAATTTATTCTGATATGGTCTCGTTCCCCTACCACCTATCCCCCCACTCCCATATTTATGCCGTTTCCCCTGATTAAAATTTACAAAAACATTTTACTCTATTATGGTTAAATAATAATTCTTTGAAGTCAGTTCAACTATCCACAGATTTAAAACCGCACATATAGTGGACATATTTTAGTTTTGCCGATCGAAAGCCGTCCAGAGGTCTACTGTTTCGAATTCAGAGGTAGATCGATTTCAGATCGTTTCTAAATAAGAATGTATTGATTTCTCCTGCTATTTCTTTCCTAACTTCCTCATTTTATTCTCCTTATTGCTTTGATTCTTTTGTGCTAATTTTCCGTCTGTTAAATTCTGCCCGCTATTTTTGACTTTTAACTCCAATTTTAAGAACGAAGAAGCAGTCAAACTTTAGAGCTTGGTTTTAATGTTTCAAACTAGTCAAGACTCCGCTCCTTTTCGACAAAGTTCAATTAAATAACGTACAGAGTTTAAAAGCCCAGTCTTTGCCTGTTTGTACATTCCCACAAAGACTGTTGTCTAAAGCCCGACTTTTGACATTCTTCTTCTTCTTCTCTGTATGTCTCTCTCTATTTTTTTATGTTTGTTTGGAGCAAAGCGGTGATGGCGGGATGGTGTTGGCAGAATGCAAAAGGCGACATATTACTTAAAGCATTTGAGGTTTACCACTAAATACTACTACTGCCTAAGGGAATCGTGAATTTGTCTTAAGTTAACATAAACATTTTTCAGTTAGTCGTTTCATTTTGGGTACTTTGTTCCACTTGTTTGTCGGTGTAAACGATAAAACCGAGGTCTATAGGTGCTCTCCAGTGTAATTTCTGTTAGATATCGGGGATCTAATTAAGGAAACATGATTTATTTTCACCTCTTTCAATCGATTTTAATAATAGTGCAACTGTTATTTCGAGCAGGCTACTTCTGAAGGGGAAATTATCGGGTGGGTTATCACCCACAGATGCAGATGTTGTCATAAGCAGGAAAATACGAATACCTAGAATTTGAGGGGGATTATGTTGAACAAATATTAAGGACGCATTGCTGCTTCGTTGGTAGTGAAGTGCAAGGTATATTCGTAGAGTAGGAATGAGTAATGTGAATTGATTTACTGAAAATTATTAAGGAGTTAATGTTACCAAATGGCCATTAGTTGGCATATGGAAGAACTCTCTCAGGCCCTATGAGTTTCGTACTTACGTCAACTGATATATGATAACCTAGCGGATGACCACCGTTGAACTACCACAATGCCCCATGATATTTAATTCCTCACGTCTGGTCTGAGGCAAAAATAGACGCTCTATTAACTTACCTGGATACGTAAAATGGAAGGAAGATGGGTAAGCCAAGCCACAATGCGTCGAATTCTATTATGTAAATTAATCTATTTTCTTACTGTTATGACTTACGTATTTGGGGTAGATTTACTGGTTGAAAGTCGAGCGATGAATTGGATACCATTAATAATTGTCTGAACTAACGTGTCTAGGTGTTGGGAAAATGCTGAATTTTTTATACCGTTGTCGTCAATCGCGTATATTAAGCAGTCAGTCGTCAAGGTGGAGGATCTAATAGTTAAGCTTCATTGTCTGCACAGCTTATACATCCACCCACCTAAAGTGGGGGGTGGGGGCTTTTCGAACCACCTCCATATTGCCCTCCCTGGCCTATATGACTTCATTTATTTCTCCATTTCATTAACTCTTTTTCTTCTTTGTTGATTTTTACCTACCCTATAAAACCATAGCCTCTATTCGAGAACCCGCTTTTACCTGTTGTGTCCAGTATCGACATAGGTGGTCATGGCTTTGATATTCATCTAACAACTGCTCTTGGTTAATATTGGAAGAGAGGATGGTAACTGAGTATAGGATTTTTATCTAAGAGTCTCCGTATTGATGCTACTTTATTTAAGATGAGCTTTTTGTGGCGACCTAATAAGTCTCCTTTACCATATCCGCATATAGGCCTCAGAGCACGTCCTATGAATTTCTTAGCATTGAAAAATTGATGTTTTTGAACAATGAATACTATTCATTCTTTATCCGTTTTATTTGTTATCATTTAGGGAAAATTTAAACTTATTTTCCAGCCCAATTTGTGTCAGTTGGCTTCAGCGAATAAACCGTGACTCGACTCAGATAACACTGATTGACACATATCCTTTAGTAATTTATCTTATGAGTCATACACTCATCTTGTGCATTGGTGGCTATAGCGACAGTTTGTGTCAATCTACATTTAGTTCCCATTTTTTCGATGGTTTTATATCTTATCATAAGGTATTACTCTTAAGATGTGTTTGATAGACATCTCATATCAACTTGACTATCAGTTGCCTCTTTATGAATAATAATCATTACTTAGACCTTAGAAGGGGGAATGGAGTAGATTTACTGCTCAAACTACTCGTCAGTATTGGCAAAATAAAAGTACTTGAGGGAATTGAATAATAGATGAATGATTGCCTGGCTGGCTGGCAAATGCCGCATTGATGGACCCTTCCTTAGTGGTCTCATTTATCCAACATAAATCCAAGAATCAGCACTAGGTGCTCTCTCTTAGTTCGTTAGATCTAATACACCGAATATGGACGAATAGGCCGCCTAACATGTTGGACCACACCAAATCCTTGAAATGGGTTAGCAAGGATTTTGGGAATTAATCTATACTTTGCATTGGAATGTTTGACTTCAGTAGTAATGATGAACTCGTCACAAATATTTATTTATCCTTCTTCGACTAGCCTAGAGTAACAACATACTATTCTATTTTTATAGTATTACTTAAGGATGTCTTTTTGCCAATTTATGCTGGAACTATAAACGTCCATGACAGAATGGACGAGGGGTATTAAGGTACACCCGTTATTGATTGTTTTTTTTTAAACTACTACTTGGCGCATTACTGTTGGATGAGAGTGATTGATTTGATTGTTAATGCACTTAAAATTTAAACGTTAAATGGATTCGAGACACATTTGAATCGAAATTATGATGGACTTATATGTGGTTCTATCGTGTCTGACTACGACTTAATTAGATAACATCCTGTTATGTAATTAAGAATTTAATTAATTGCTGAACGATCTGTATAAAAGTAAAAACGCTAGAGGAGTGGACTGAGAAACATTGGAATGGTTTATAAGGGTTGGTGGAAGTGAGCATCTTGCCAAAATGGCCGCTTATGTGTCTCAAGCAGCCAAGGATTGTGGTTGTTTATATATCTCCTTGTCGGGAGGAATTTCTTTATCAGGTTAATGAGGCCGACAAACCAGTTTACTTTTAGTGCCTCGTTCGCAACGTGCTTGGTGTCTTCCACATTGTCTGCTCATATTTCAATCTCCTGCCCCTGTTTAAGCATTTGTGCAATTCATTGCTTCCTTGTTTACACTTCTTGGGTTCTTGAATGATTTCCGCCCACGATGATCTGCGCTTATTAACCGTTTGAGTGGTCAGTCTTGCCTCTTCGGTGCAAATGTGCATTCTAATGGTCAAGTGAAACAGGTCGATGCTAGTTCTGTTACGTTTTACCCACTCCCAATTGCACTTCCATGCTGTAACCACAGTTCAGTCTTTCCTATTGCTATTTATGGAGGAATTCTATTTCAGAATCTTGAATTTATTTATACTCGACGTGCGTTACACAACGTACTGATTCGTTATTTGTGATCCGCTCCTCTATTTCAGATTTCACTTACTTTTCGTGCCATGTAGAAGAACAGCTACTTCTTATGCCATTCTTGAAATCCAAACACATTACGGTAAAGTGGACTTTTCCCAAAAGCACAGACACTGCCTAATTTGTTCTTATTTTAAATTAATACTCGCCTCATCGCCATTTTCTATGATTTACCGCTTTATAGACAAAAAATCAGTCTCGAAAATAGCAATAAAATTCTTCATTAATTCATTGTATTTCTTTTAGAATTAAAGTGGTCGTTGTCTCCCGCTGAATTTCTCGGAATGTTCATAACTTTTATTCGTCTATTTGAAGTCAATTGATTTCAAATGATAGTTTTGGACCCGAAACAAAATTTTGGGTCTCAGCTTATAGGCTCTTTTAATTTAATTAAACTCTCAGACGAATCCCCTAAAACTCTGAGACAAATTTTAACATGAAATTTTGCAGAGTTCGCAAACTACTCAACACTCAGCTAAACAGCGATCCACAATTGAAGGTATATTTTGGTAAAAAAGTGAATTTAATGCATACCTAATAAAAAAGTAGTTTATTTAATTTTTCCTGAGTTAAAATTATTTGCTCATTTTACAAGCCCTCTCCCCTCCCCTCTCTCCTCGGAACACTGTTTATCCATACGTTTAGGCTTTGAATATGCCTTGATTTATTTTCGGATCTTCTGAAGTGTCTAGAATAAGGGTCTTGCAGATGATTGCCTTGTGTCTCCATAGTTTCGGGTTTTTTTTTGAGGTTGAGGGAGGTAAAATGCGGATCACTGTTGCACCCATTTTTAGTTAAGAAGATAGGACTGCTTTCCGTGAACCTTAACTCTCGTTGTGCTACACCAGGGTGTTTTTTTTATTGCAACGTGTGGTGTTGTCCGGTACCTTAAAAGTAGAATTTTGGTCCTCTCTCTCCTGTTGACTCGAAAAGTTGTTTCTTTTTTCAAATAGTCAACATGTTGTCCATCTCATGTGTTTCGCCACCTGTTATAACAATTTCATAAAAGATTGAAATCATCAAGGAAAATTTGCTGAAAAAATGGAAACTTGTTTCAAAAAAGAACACTTTTCAAATAGTATTTTTTTAATAGTACTAATATAAAAAGTAAAATATACGTTTTTTAGTTATGGATAGTAACTGAAACAAAGGCAATATTTGACTTAATATTTGCTGTCTAAATTCAAGTGTTTCAGTATTTACAAAATATCATAGCTCATGTTTGGAAATTTGAATCAAGAGTTTTCTTCCATATATCGGCCCATATTTGGTTCGATGACAACATTCCAATTATGAAAGCCCACTTATGCATCTTTGTACGAACAAGCACACTTGAAAAATATGCTCTACTGCGTTCTACGGCCTAATTTACTAACTTCGTTTGAAAGTGAGTGTAGAGCTATTTCATCAAGTTAGTAACAGAAAGCCGTTCTTGAATGGCGCCCAGTTCTCAATATTTTGGCGTCCGCGAGTAACTCGTGCTGGTCACTATCGCCTTAGAAGTCCGATCAAGCACTTGTAGTGCACACTCCACAGATATCCATTTCTCAAGCACCTTGGTCTATTTAAACTGACAATTATTCGCTTAATTAATAGAGGAGCAGTTGGTTGTCCTACGACGTTTCTTCCTCCCTTCCTCGTTTATAACAACGTTTACCCTATTCTCCCCTCCACGAATGGAAAGGTTTGTCTAAAAAAGTATACACACATGTGCCAATCCTATTCAAGATTAAATATTGCTCTATGAAAAAATATTAATGGCTGCCATTCATGCATTCCACATAATGAATGCAAATTGTCAGAATTCAGCGCCTTTCTAAACAATGGACTGTAGAATTAGTAAGAGAGTTATCTACTGAAATGCGTTGTCATTTTTTTTGTTTTTGTTTTTGTTTTTTCATGTCCATATCTCATTTTATTATAACATGGGCAAACACTGTTTCAGACAGGAGATCATTTCGATAAATTTATCAATTAGCTTCTATATGTTATTAACAGAGCCAAATTTGTCATTCAGACAAAGGTAAATATGGAATCAAATCAATTTGTCAATAAATCTTGCTGGTATTAATAATAATTCACTTGAAAATTTAGAAAAAAGGTCCTTAAGGGTAAAAATACTTTTATTAATCATATTGCCGTGTAATAAATCGATTGAGAAAATTAACTTTCTGCAGTCTCTTGTCAACATTTTTAGCGCCCTTCACAACATATGCACACGCACCATTTTCTTTTGTTATTTATCTCTTGGTTTCAACCCCCCCCCGTAATGGCATATTGATTTGTTTGGTAACTACACATCGCTGTTAGAATCATTGGTATTGCCTTTGGGGCTCTCAAGTGTCCCTATCCATGCGGATCTAGCGAGCCTAGTTATTGATATTTTGCTTATAACTAAATTGAAGTGTTCAAATTTTACCTACACCACTTCTTCTTCTTCTTCAGAACTATTTATTCCAATGGCAGGCGTTTTGATAATTATCATTAGCCCTTTAGCTGTCTTTGGGCTTCACAGAGAGAGAGAGGAGGAGGAACATACTTTTTCCCCAAGTAGACAAGTGCCCATATAGAGGGCGGTTAGTTTTGGGAGAAGATAAGGAGATTTAATTCCCTACAGTTGTGATAATAAATCCTCCCAGTCTGAAGGGTTTGTAACTTGGTGCTTTTCACCTCTCCTTGTTGTTTGTGAAACAGAAGACTGTGGTGTGTCTAACAATTAATTGTGGGGGGGGGGGAGTTAATAGAAAGCAAGGGTAATACGCGTGCGTATCACTCTTCCTCTTGTGTCCAATAATCATCAAATTTCCTGCAGAAATTTTGCATTGAAACCAAGTTAGTAATTCACTTCAAGCGGTCTTTTAATTAACGGTTGTTCAGTTGTGGTAATTGAAGAGTCCGGGAGATTCTATTAAAACAAGTTCTTTTAAGATATGGGACACTTCTTAGTATAATTTATCGTGGTTAAGTTATATTTGCGCTAACTAGGCAGGTAATAATTAAAGTCTGTTCTTTTTAATGACTAGACTATGAAAATAAATTCGACAATTTTTTGTGAATCACAATAAACCGGCAATCACTTTTATTTGCCTGCGTGTGTGTGTGTGTGTGCTACTTTAAGACGCACTATTTGTTGCGTTAAATCTAAATTTGTTCTATGGTGGCCAAGTTCTTTCATGTATCTATGTGCACACTGCTTGACTACAGTGCATATTCGACACTTGGTTTGCCAGAGTACTATTTTGCCTCTTTCAGCTCATAACAGTATGGTGAATTTTCTTCCACTCAATCAAGATTTGCTATCACTGTATCACTTGTGTTTGGCAGGTTCTTCAAAATTCGCGCAAAATTCTAGGGTGAAGATATTAATCCAACTTGGCGCCACATCTTGCCTACTTTCGTATCTTGAATGACATCGTGTTGCAACATCGGGCCTTTTTTATAAGCCTATAAAAATACTCACGCCAGAGTGGACATATTCGCTTTATTTCACGAGTCCATTAATGATTTACTTTAAATCGGTATTTGGTCTGTAAACTCCGTTTGGAATTAAAAAACACCTACAAATGTAGAAATACAATACCATATCTAATGGTAATATCTACTTCGTTTTTTTTTAATTTTAAATGTAAAATTGGGCCCAAATGATTTAAAATTGTTCCTGCATTTCCCTGGATTGTAAATGTGCTCCAATTCAAATAAGTTTTATTAATTATAAAGAACAAAATAAGTTTCAATTGGGAAGGATTCACCCCTACGTTATCCAGTAATGTAACCATTGAACGATAGACTATTTTGCACAATAGATGTAGCATACTAACGTGTGGAGAACATCTCTTATGGCATTCGACTAGACGTTCCTTTAAAAATTCTTACAAATTGAAATTCGTTTCTACGGTAGGTATCGAACTAAGTGAAGTGGCTATCCAATTTTATACCCATTAGAGGTGTGCGATAGACTTACCTCCACGGGGTGCACCCTGGGCAACGTAACTCATACGGCAAAAAAGTCTATTAATCGGCAGTTGAATTCTGACTTCAAACTACCATGACCCCACTGTATGTCATATTCGACCCCTTCAAAGTACTCATCTTACCTTTTTTCCGCCTTTGTGTCTGCCTGCCTCGATTTTCTGCCACTTTGATGAACCTTCCCTCTGTGAAGCCCGAAGTCAGCTAAATGGCTAATGATATCTATCAAAACGCCTGCCATTTGAAATAAATAAATATACCAATTAAAGGGGTAATAGGCTGTGTTTCAATTTTTTCTTCCCTCTATGACCTTTGATTCACAATAATTATGTAAGGTAATTGGGATTTAGAAGAATTTTTTTGTCTGTTTTAATTTGAACTTCATTTCTATTTATTTTAGAAGTAAAAGCTCCCATGGGTGCTACTAATCATCGAGATTCTTTCTCGTTCATTAATTATTACTAAGTTCACTAGAGCCAATGAAATATTGGCAAGCAGCATTCATGTGTAAATTTAAATTTCGCCATTAAAACTCAAAATTTTTTGTGTTGGTCTCACATTTTAGCTATTTCACGCACTCTTTCACCCTGCATGTTTATT
>UZAE01012495.1:9493-39330 GCA_900617975.1 Rodentolepis nana | reverse complement strand
GATAGTTATCATTAGCCCCTTAGTTGACTTCAGACTTCACGGAGGGAGAGGAACATCAATGGGAAAAAAGTCGAGAGGGGGGTGGGTACAGAAGATTGTTTTAAAGACGTTAAAGATAGATGAAAGGTGAGGTGAGTACTGTGAAAGTGGTCGAATATGACGTACAGTGGGGTCATGATAGCTTGAACTCAGAAGTCAACTGCCGGTTTATAGACTTTTTGCCGTACGAATATACGTTGCCAAAGGTGCACCACGTGGAGGTAAGCCTAGCGCATACTCCTTCTTTGACTGATTTAATTTATGCAAAGATTCGGAAATTCTTCCATAGTATTTTTTGTAATGGGAACTTTACTTATCTGTTGTTCGTGTTACAAACGTGAATTTAGACATGTTTTGAAATTCCTTTATTAACATTTCTGATTTTCATGTTCATCTATTTTAGTGTAAGGGCTTTTTTGTCGAAGAAGACTCCGTCGTTGACTGGAAATGTATGAAATAGTGGGGTCGCAAGCAGATTAATTTTGCAACTGATAAAAGAGTGGATGGATAGATATTTTAATCAATTTCAGGTGAATGTCAAATTTCTCTTTTATCTGATATTGTAGATCACGACTACTTCAGCACAACCATTGTTCTTAATTTTACCTGTTTCCTGTACTCTTTAATTGTATCCGTCATAATTAAAAATGGTAATGTATGCGTGGTGGAACATAGTTTTAGGTTAATGGAAGGTTTTTAAAGTGTACTCGCATTTATCGTCACCTCTGGTTATCCGCTCCAATTCAAATTTGCTATTTGTTTACTCACTTTTGCGCTTTTGTTAAGTGTAGCAAAGAAAGTCTCAAACTTTGATCGGTAGTGTTTTGCGCTCATATGCTCAGTTACTGATTTTAGAATATGTGGACTCCGAAGCAAGACTAGAAATAACCTAACCTGGGGCGAGCGTTCAGTAAGTGCATTCGAAACCTTGGACCAGGTCGGAGAAGGAACTTACGGCCACGTTTATCGAGCCCGTGACTGTCTCACTGGTGAGATAAAGGCTCTTAAGAAAGTACGCCTCGAGAATGAACGCGAGGGATTTCCAATCACCGCTGTGCGAGAGATAAAGATTCTTCGTCAACTCCATCACGAAAACATCGTTAATCTCTGTGAGATTGTCACCGATAAGGATAACCCTAGCGATTTTAAGAAAGACAAGGGCGCTTTCTTTCTGGTCTTTGACTATATGGATCATGATCTCTATGGTCTACTGGCTTCTGGCGTTGTACAGTTCTCTGAACTTCAAGTTGCTTCACTAATGAAGCAGCTAATGCTTGGCATTAACTACTGCCACAACAAGAATTTCCTACATCGTGATATCAAGTGTTCTAACATTCTCATCAACAATAGGGGCCAGCTTAAGATAGCAGACTTTGGTCTGGCTCGACTCTACTTTGCCGATGATAAGGAGCGACCTTATACCAACAAGGTTATTACCCTCTGGTACCGACCTCCTGAGCTGCTTCTTGGTGAAGAGCGGTATGGTCCGGCTGTTGATATTTGGTCTTGTGGTTGCATCCTCGGTGAACTTTTTACATTAAAACCAATGTTTGCCGCAAATGAAGAAATGGAACAACTTCAAGTGATCTCTAGGGTTTGTGGTTGCCCAGATCCCCAAACTTGGCCGGGCGTTGAACGACTGCCAATGTTCCACGTTTTTAGACCAAAGTATCCGTTTAAACGCCGTCTGAGGCAGGATTATTCAATGTAGGTCGAGTGTTGGGTTTTATATAATTCATCATTTGTAGGCTCCCTCCTATGGCTTTAGATCTTCTCGATTCAATGTTAAGTCTTGATCCACGAAAACGATGCAGTGCTAAAGACGCTCTGGAATCAAATTGGTTGAAGAATATTGACTCGGCGAAGATCCCACCTCCAAAGTAAAATTGAGATTTGTTTAATTAATCATTGTTTTTAGAGTTCCCGAAAATCTCCATTGTCATGAAATGTGGAGTAAAAAGAGGAGAAAGGATATGCAGCATCAAAGGCAGGAGATTAGAAACCAAAAATTGGGAATTATTTCCCGGGATTCTAGTCAGCAACAACAGCCTGTTTCTTCTACCTCTACAAATAGTTCCAAACCGCAGTCGAACTTTGAACTGCCTCCGATTAATCTGGGTGCTAAAATTTCATCCTCATCATCAACAGATAATTTAGCTGAATTAATGCCGGAAGTACCGACTTCAGAGAAACCGGCATTAAATTTACTGGCGGACTTGACGTCTGCATTGCAATTCAGTACCCCAGAAAAACTGCTGCAAGAAGCAATAAAATCCGACCCAAGTATTGTCGATGTCTTCCAGTCGATTCTGGGGAATGGGGAAAGTTCTTCAGCAGATGCTCAAAGTACCATCCTTTCTCTCCTGACTGAGTTAGCTTCAAATACCGCGTCTATTCAAGAGAGTAGTGATGCTTCAATTCAGACGACGAATGACTTGCCTTCTAAGGATCTAAGCTAGGCCGCTTTGCTGACCCAGTAATGAACTCTACTACTCCTGTGTATAGCGAGTATTCTGCTAAATCTGTATTGTAGATATACTTTCACCCCTTTATTTACTGTAAATAATATTATGAATGCCGATGTCTTTCTTTGAGGATTTTAGATATTTTATTTTAATAAGTTTCATTTCATAGAAATGGGGCAGTTACGGACAGACAATGCTTGTTTTTAATGTATTTTGCTTTTGCTAATTGGGTGTTGATTGGTTTGTCGAATTGGGCACTGAAGGTTTCTGGGCATACGGGATTATTTCTTAGTTGTAATGAGAGAGTTGTCTAAGGAAGCGAGTTTTGAGATTGGTCGATACCTACTTCAGATATGTCCAGTGTGCAGTTCTCCATTTTCAAGCCCATGGGCAATATGATAACGTACTGGCAGGTGTTGGGCTTTCTGTTGTGCCTGCTGAGACGCCAGCAGGGAGTAGGTTTAACTTCTTGGACTAGTTTTGAGTTTCCTATTGGTTCTGAAAGAGACTGTTCAATTTCTGGTGTAATACTAGAGCAAGTATCTAGCGTAGCCGTGTTTTTCGAATCCAGTAGGTGTTCAGAAGTATTGCCAAGAAAGAATTTCTCATGACGCAGAGATTTGAGCATTTCAGACTCACCTCCATAAGGTTCTGAACGCCAAGTGATGTCGAATTTTACTAATTTTTTAGCATTTATTTCCTCCCACTCAATCGTGTGAATACTTTTCTCATGCTTTATAAAAAGAATTATCAATGTAAGAAGTTGATTTATATGAGAATCGCGTTTTCTTGCTGTTTGGAAAATGTTATAATGGGCAAACACTGATGGATGCATGGCGACACAGGTGACCTTTGCTAAAAGAACGTGTAGCAATTTAACGAACATTTTACCATTATTGGCACTATAAATGCCTCCACAATAGAATGGAATAGGAGCTGTTTCTGATTCTGGTTTGTCGATAAGTTGCCATTCACAGAGATTGATGAATATTGAACAACTTGACTGAAATTTGCACAAAATAGGCAAGCCTACTTTAAGTGTACACCTAAGAAATCCTCTACACTGCGGTTGACTGAGAATATCAGGTGCCTTTTTTAATTGTTCAACTATAAATTTCTGATAGCTAACTGGATCATTAGTAGCCATTTCATCGAGCATTTTCCAAATTCCATCAACTTCCGAAGGGGAAACAACACTCATTTTAAAATGTGCAGATGCACAAAGGGTATTTTTACTGGTGGATTAAAGGTCAAAGAATTAGGCATCCATCATAGAAACAGCATTTATCATAGACAAAACGTTTAAAATAAAGTGAATCAAAATTAATATTATTTATAGAAGAAATAAAATGAATGCACTAAAGTGGGATCGGATATTCATTTCGAACTATCACATTTGTAATTTGTTTGTATCAACATAAGGTCTGGCGGACAGGATGAGTTATCTATGTTGGTTTTTATGCTAGTTAAAGTCGTTTAGCTTGATCTGCTTTAATTATTTTACAAGATGTATCCTGTTTTGAAATACTAGGTGATATGCTGTTTTCAGTTTTGTTTTTTTGTCAAGTATATTTGACGTTGGCTATTCCTTCTTGCTCGAAGATAAGTGCTGATAAAATTGAGTGCGAATTTGATGATACTTGTCGGTATGGGGCAGTTATTGATGTACAGTGTAAATCTCTGGTATCGTGCCAAAGTGCCCCAAATAATACGAACCCTATTCATCTTCGTAAAATGATTTGCCGCTATTGTCATCAACTCACTAAGGAATCTGAATATGTCTGTAGTCCACCATTGCACGATTGTACTCAACCCGGTGTCGCTCGCAGTTACTATGTTGCCCGTTGTTATGCAAAATCATCAATTGTCTGTCTGGGTCGTCGAGAATTTCTTCGGATGCGCCATTGTGTTCACCCGACCGGAAAAAGCTATGGCACAACCGTTACCCTGAGTTTATTTCTTGGTGGTTTGGGCGCCGATCGGTTCTACCTCGGTATGTGGAGGGAAGGCCTTGGAAAACTTTTTACTTTCGGTGGTCTCGGAGTCTGGAGTGTTGTGGATTTTGTACTCGTTGTCGTCGGTTACATCTGTCCTTCCGGTGATCCCTCATACTGGAGTAGCACTCCTTCCAAGTAACGTGATATTAATGATTTTTACTATCTGAAATCTATAAAATTTTTTACATGTAAAGGTAATGGACTTTTTTCGTTTATGTGCGATGGAAGCAGTTAGTTTGTACTGTCGCCGTATAGTAACTTGAATATGGAATTTAATAGTTTTGTTACTAGGTTGGAAATGATGCATACTCGATATCGAACATTCTGGAATTCTTTGGAGTGGATACACCATCCTCTTAACCATTTATCTGTAGTGTCCTTGCAACATGCAATATTATTAATTCTAGTTTATCGTTAATTATGCTATACGTTCACCCTTCTGTTAGTTAATTTCGGCAGTAATTTCATACCTGTTATTTGGTTCAATGTACTGTGCAGCATCCCGCAATCGATCCTTCTTATTTCGTTAACTTTTAAGGTTTACTAGTACATTGAATAATTATTATGTAGACAAAGTATCCAGAGGTCTTCTTGTCATATGAGACGGACATGTTTTATGCCAATTATATCAGTAAAACGTTGATCAACTTGGCTCTAACTATATTCATAACATGGGTAAATTGATAGCTGGTTTTGAGGTAAGCAGTAAGGAGGGCTCTTTGCCTTCCTTTAAAAATGATACTAACTAAATCCCGGTAAGCAGTGCATTGCTAGGAGAAGCAAATAGGTGGCCATAAGATGAAATCTTATGAAAACTTGGTCCCTGAGTATTTTGCTCCAAATGAGAAATGCTCTGGATACTTTTGACATTTCCATAAAAGTTAATTCAACGAGGCTCGCATCGATCTTGCTGTCACAACCTTGTGGCTTTCAGTCTGATAAGTGGCATTTTTGCCACCTCTGCTTTTCACGAAATGTAGTTTTTACTGATTTGTTAAGACCAACTGGTTCTTTCCATCGAACATTAGCACAGTAAAAGCAGCGTCAAACTCCTGTTTGGGCGAAATTTGCATGAAGAGCCGGAAATATTCCCAAATCAGATTTGGTTCATATTTTGACTTATTTCTCCGACTGGTATAAGGTGACTAAAATAAGCTGCGAATTTTTTTTATAGTTGGTTAAAGCAAGCCTTGTTATTTTCGAAATTATTGAGATGACTCGAATCGATTCCCCCCCCCCCCCCAAAAAAAAATATTTAGTATCTCATACAGCTGCCTTTTTTAAACAGAAATTGAAGTTACTTAAATTGAGTTGGAGTGCAAAACGGGATTGATTATCCAGTTTGCCAATAACCACAGGAGCAAGATCTTCAATGGTGCGAGTGAATAAATTCAACGATCGATAATCTTATACACGGGAATGAATATTGCGAATTTCACTCAAATGCATCATAGACGTTTAATGGGGTCTCATAGCACTTTTTCCCGGAAGAAAATATTCTAATTACACGAATAACCTTTACATTCTTGTCCCGCATTAAAAATGACAAACTACAACTCCATCAGGAGATAATATTTAAGTAAAAAAAGACTACTTTACATCAGTCGAGGGAAGATTTTAAGAGTATTCTCATATGCAGCTTTAGCCAATTCATCTGGTGACTCGTTACGAACACCGGCAACAACTTCGAGTACCTGAACGATGTTGGCAGGTTCATTCCGACCAACTACCATGCACTCGGGTGACCACCTGTTGGGCTTCTTTTTCTCAAACTTGGTTTTTACATACTGGAAACCCGCATGGGTTGGTCGGATATCACACCAAGGCGCATCAGTTTCTAACAAAATACGATCCTGGGGAATGGTTGCAATTACCTAGGGAATTAGAGAAGTGAATGAGTAAATTATTTTCTTAAAATACAATGACTGCAAAACCAAGTTAAGATTATAATGGGGGTCAGATTGCGAACAAGCCAATCTGAATTCACTGACAAGAGGAAGAGAGTGATAACGAGGGCTATCGATACAAACCTAGTGATGTGGGTGGTCAATCGAATTGGCAAATTCTAATTAGCAAATGGAATAATAACATGCTAGCATTTCGTGGGATCGGCTTTAGGATAGCTCTTCCCCGCTCCACAACCCAAAATCAGTGCTTTCAAAGATTATCATAGAGGGCTTAATCACACGCTTTATTTATCTGCTGTCGATTCACCTACAGAGGAGAGATCACGATAGACCGAAGTCATCTTCATTGTAATTAATTAAGGTGTTATTGGCTCCTTGCTTTTAATACAGTTCATACTATTTCAAAATAACGTCAGGAAGTTAAGACTCCGTATAATCGCTAAAATCTCTTCTAAAGTCGTCTTTATTCATAAGCACACACCCCGATGTGAACGAGCTACTAAAATTAAGGTGGTTACTGGAAGAGGGCATGTCTCAATTCATATGGAGAGTATCTGCACTTAAACGAAATCAAAGACAAATGAGCGTATATAAACAGTGGTCAGTCATTGATTTCTCAAAGCAAAAAAGTTTGATTATTTTTAAAGCATGCTTTAGAACTAAAAAAGCAAACTGAAATTACATCAGGCATGGAGATAGTTTACTCATTTAGCAACATACACAAGGATGATAGAAATTTACAGACAAAGATTTTTTTGAGAGAATACGATAGGTCTTAATGTATCGGGGAACATTTGGCTGACTATAATGCTAATGAAGCGACGAGTGGGTAAACTTTTACGCAAAAAAAGAGAAAAAAACCAGCGCACCGAGAGTACTCTTTATAAACCCACTAAGCAGAGGTAGCACAAAAAATATGACTCGAATCCTTATCTTAAGTTAAAAGAACAAAGGGGTCCATGAGACTATATTGAAAGTAGTACTTCGTATACTCCGGCTTATTTATTATACGTTTTCAATACACATGTTGACGATTGAAGACTCACCGAAGCTGCAACTATTGGCAAAGCAAGAAGCCCAAAACCATTTACATAAGAAACTAAATTTTCCTAAGTGAGGAATCGATATTTTATTTGAAGATAACATAAATTAAAAAACTGGATCGGTCATAGCATAAGACATTGAGCAACTATAAATATCAGAACGATACTCAAAGAGTATATAAGCCACTGTCACTGATAAAGAAAAAAATTTTGAAAATTATTATTATTCTGTGAACATTCTTGTGTGAACATGTAGACATATATAAGTGTACTCGTATAACCAAAGCTATGTGAACAGCAGCGGATCAAGAAACTTCTGCAAACCAATTGATAAGTCTTGGATACTAGATCCAATGACCACAAAAAGATATTACGGGAGAAAATCAATGATCAATCGATTTTTACGTATAAGGACTACAAAAGCATCTGAGCTTTTACTATTTATCTTAAGTGAGATAAAAAGTTAAAATTAAATAATTAACAAAATAATTACGGTGAAAAGAAACTACTGAAGCGCACATCCAAGTTCGCCTTTGTCTTCAAACTACATCCATTGAATCCTAAATATAAACCCAAATCAAGCACTTCTTTGGCTTGATCACTGTTTCCAGAGAATGTATGTACAACACCATGGATAGGTCCATGCTCCTCAACATGCTTTTTGATGCACTCAATGAAGGCTTCAAAAGCGTTACGACAATGTAAAAATAGCGGCAGATTCATTTCGGACGCAAGGCACAGTTGTTTTTTGAAATAGGGTAATTGAACATCTCGAGTACAGAAATGTTCCCTGAGAAAATATAGTCTGGGTAACAGGTGATCAAGGACATACCTATCGTAATCTAGACCACATTCACCAATAGCAACCACTTTAGAGTCGCCATCGATAACACCCTGTTTCAGGTCATTATAGTATTTATCGGGAAGAGAAGCAAATTCATTGCAATGAGTTGGATGGCAGCCTATTGTATAAAAAAGACGCGAATCGGATGAACAGAGAGATTTCGCGGCTGCAATGTCATTCATACAACCTGAAAAAAGAGTAAAGTGTTACCAAGGAATTAGAGTCAAACCAGCCGTTACAATAATCTTTTCCAGACCGGCCTGAAATGCTCTGGATAGTACTTGATCCAAATCTATTTTATGTTTTTGAGAGCCATTGTAGTAACCTGAGAACATACTGTCCGTCAGGTTTGCGCCAATGTCAATGAACTTCCTTGCTGCCATTCTGATAAGATTATAATTAAAATATGCAAACAATACAGCAAATCAAGGACGAATACAAGTTATATGATGAAATAAGGACAAAACATGTTGAAATAACAAAATAAATGAAGCAAATAAAGTGATTTATATTATCATGATGAGAAAACAGAAGAAAAGTTGTAACGATTTGAAAACAAATATGCGATACCTCAAGCGACGCCCACGGGGAGGGCTGAGATGAGCTGCGTCCTTGAACGTGAAAATTCACGAACAAAAAAGTACACCAATTTGATAAAAATTCATATTCAGCAATTTAATCGACAACTAAAAGTATATATTACAAATATGTGGTCCATTTTAATCCTGGGAAGCAAAATCATTTATGAGAATAAATAGTTGTAAAAATGACAATTCTAATATGAAATTTTACAAAATCATTGTTAATTTATATTTTAAAGAAATTTTAATTTTGAGATTTTTATGTATTAATATAACTTGATTTTATTTATAATCTTACGAAAATGTTTTAAAAAGCATTAACCTACCGGCTTCTTTTGAATTTATTGCGTGTCCTTTTGAATCACGTGCAGAAATGGTTAAGAGCTGTCGAAGTGCGTTTACTTTCTTTACTTAATGATTTTAGAAAACCGTAGTAAGCGTGTAACTTGCCATCAGAGGTTTAAAATCTTACGGAAGGTTCGTGAGCATCATCGCAAAATCCGTAGAGAAAAAAAGAAAAATCCAAAACTTTTTAAAAGTATTTTAAAATTCTGATTTCTAATAGCGCTTCTAGGAAAAGATCCCGGTGTTCCTAATTCATTACCTTTCAAGGAAAAAGTTTTAGAGCACGTTAAGGAAACTAAAAAGGCAATTTTACATTTATGATATTTATTATATAGATTGAGAACGAACGTCGTAAGAATCTTTTGCAGCAATCTTCCAAATCTGAAAGTGCTTCAGTGAAGTCTAAAAAGCAGGAAGTAAAGGTGTCCTTCTCTAAGCAATTTGATCTTGTTGTTCGTAAAGCTGATGTTATTGTTGAAGTCCTTGATGCAAGGGATCCACTCGGCACTCGAAGTCTTGAAGCGGAAAATGCAGTTTTAGCCGCCGGCAAAAAGCTCATCATTCTTTTGAATAAGATCGATCTCATTCCTCGTGATGCTCTCCGGCAATGGTTAGAGTACTTCAGAAAGTGGTACACCACTATGCCATTCAAGGCTAATACTCAGGAGAAATCTAACCGCCTTGGAAATGTTCGTGGCAAAATTCCATTCAGCAATGGCATTTCATCCAAAGAAGGCCTCGGTGTTGATGGTTTGAAGGTCTTATTGGGAAATGTTCGTCGTCATAATGGTGGTCATCTTGTTGTGGGAGTTGTTGGTTTGCCTAATACTGGAAAGAGTGCTGTAATTAACACCTTAGTTTGCCGTAAAGTAGCCACAAGTGGCTGTGTTCCTGGTTTAACCAGAGAATGCCAAGTCTATAAAATTGACAACAAGTTTAAGATTATCGATTCCCCTGGTGTTGTTCTCTCAAAGTCGATCGATCAGTGTGAATTGGTCCTTCGCAATTGTACAAAGGTAGGCTTATCTAAAACTGGGATTCATTGTTCTTTCCTTCTGTGGTTAAATGTTTTGTTTATATAGCCTGAAAATATTGAAAATCCCGAACCCGCGGTTAATTCTATCCTTTCCTGGTGTCCTAAACGGCAAATAATGATCCGATATGCTATTTCCGATTACGCTAGCACTACTGATTTCCTGTGTAAACTTGCTCAACGAATGGGAAAGTTACGCAAAGGAGGTATACCAGATGTTAAAAGTGCCGCTCGTGTTCTGCTGAACGATTGGATATCGTGAGTTCTTGCCTCTGTTATGTAGGGTTTTTATGGGGTTTTTTTATAATTAGTTGAGTAACTAATTCCAAATCCTTATAGTTTTATTTGGTTTGACGATCATTTCTTGACCCATTCGTCTCCTGGTTAGCTTTTACATGTTGATACCTGACATTTCTGAAATTGGAATGTCATTTCTATTAAAGCTGAGTATGTACCGCGTTAACTGTCATGAATTATATATCGATTCGACTTTATAGCGGAAAATTAGCGCACTACACACTTCCTCCAGAAAGCTCTGCTCCTATTGCTGAACCCATAAGGCCAGCAATCATCGCCTTGGAGGATGTCGACCTTCCTTTACCAGAACTCGATGAGGCTATCTTTAAAAGTAAGTTTATCCTTCCATAGTGCCTTAATTTTTCTCTTTCCTTTCCTTAACACCTATTTGCTGGAATGTTTGTTCACACTCCACGCTTCATAAGCATTACTTATACAATTATACACCTTATAGGCCACTTTAATTGAGCGTCTTACTACAATGAACTTCTAGTCATATGTTTTTTGCTTAGTCAAAAGCCACTTTTCCAAATTGTCACTGCTCGTTAGCGCAAGTTTGATAAAGGAATTACTTGGAGACATGAAGATCAGCTATATCGTTTCCACTTGGTTCGGGAGGTTAATCGTCAGCCTTATAATATAGGTTTCGATCCCACATATGTAATGATTCCCATGAAAATCGATATTTGATATGTGAAGTTTAGTATTTACTAACGTTGTTCACTTAAATATTTATCAGAGAAACGCCCCAGACTTAGCCAATTCGAATTATGTTCGTCAAGATTTCATCAAACACAATGAGTGAATATGATACTACTATCAAGAATGGCCATTTGATTACATTTAAATAAGTATCTAAATATCCTATCTATTGGCGAAAATTTTGGTGATCATTTGAGTTGTAGGGTCAGGTCACTGTATGCCAATGATTGCGTCACTTCACATCGCCAATCGGTAAATCTCCTTGTTACGGCGACCAAGTTGTAGGCCACTTAAGATAGGTTTGATTACATAACTTTAGTTGTCCTTTCCCTAAGCCACTAGTTATGAAATTTTTGGGAGCTTGGGCAATTGAGATGGAGACATTGGAACGAATAACTGCCATAATTATATTGACTAGATGTGGAGGAAGAGGAAATTTAGACATTCTAATACCGAAAGATTATCTTTTGTCGGAGTAATAATTAAATCGGTTTTTTACATTGCCAGAGGCCTATTTATGACCATGCTTCTTTAGCATCATGGAGACTCAAGTTCCTCCATTCCTTTTAAAAGACTACACCAGTGGGGCTGACAGTTAGGCTAACTGATGTGGTATTAAAAAAATATATTTAACCACTTAGCCACTGGCAAATTCTTTCTTTGCTATTTAAAAGGTCGGCTGGTAGAAGTGCTAACGTACATGGCTAAACTATCACGAATGGTAGTGGCTGTCCCATATTTGAGTTAGATGAACTTGGCTGTTCTTAGCTATTTGTTTCATAAACTACCGACGGATTGTTTTGCTTTACAGAACTTCCTCGGGCCAAGACAGACAATGACTTCTGTCCGGTGGCTATTGTAAACTCCTCAGAACCATTCAATGCTGATTTAGAGGCTGGGTGGACTTCTGTTAGTGGTATACTTGTTTCTGACGAAGAGGAGACTGATTTAGCAGATACTACTACTGACGATGAGGGTGATGATGACGATGAAGCTATTGACAACATGGATTTTGAATCAGCGGAATCAGGGGATGACGAATCTTTTGAAACAATGGAAACAAATTAGTTGTGCTCTATAACTAATTTGCGTGTGTATATTACAGTTATTTTAAAATATTGATGATTCGATAGAACTACTGCTTTGTCCTTCTGGTTGATCTTTGTGGCTGGTAATATCGATGTGTTCCGACAAATTTTCGTTTTAAAACACTACCTACTTATATAATTTAAGGCTCTTATTCGGATGAGTGAATTTTTGGAAACCCCGGTAATAGTGATTAAAGGTCGACCAACTCAGTCATGGATACTGAATTCAAGAATGACTAACCTATTAAGGGGATTTACCATGGGATATCATATTTTTATTTTCTATTTTCTGTATTATCACGTATAGCTATAGCGGCAATAAGTGCTAAATTAATCCATCATACCTGATTGGCCTATGCACAGATATACTACTGGTGAGCCTAAGCGCTCCGACTGGTATACTGAGCCTCAGTGTATGCTTGAAATTTCTCGGTTTCGAAATGATCTAATAACTGATTGGTTAATGAATTATTTTTTGAACATGCAGTGTCGTAAACATATTTGCTCTAAATGGCAATCTTAATCCCTCTGAGTTGAAATTGGTCGTTTCTGTATTAAGGAAAATAATTATTGGATAAAATACGTATTTCGTAAAATAAGGCGTTATTTGATTGCCATGGACAACTATTCAATCTCATAAACTTTGCCAACAAATTAACGTTTGTGAAAATGGACTAATTCAAGAAACTTGAAGGCGGTTCCTGGAAATGGCATTATAAGCTTTATCATTTGGGTAAAAAGCATTTGGCTAAGCCTGATGATTCCCAAATTCCAGCGAAGTGCTTGTCTTCCTTTGACTTTTGCTCGTCTAAGTGTTTGAATGCTTTTATCTCATTTTCACTTATCATTTGAGGCTTTCACTTCTCATCTATAATTTGCTTAATCGATTTCAGTCGTTCCCCCCATATTTAAATAGGATAATTATTTGCATTGTTGTTTTAAAGCCAGCCAGGAATTCTCTCACCTTATGCCAAAAAAATAAAGCTTTGATTTTAACTCCGGGCTTTGGGATCAATCATATGCTTCGAAGTATGTGAAACAATTCAAAACTATGTGAAAATCAACTTTTAGCAATGGAACACTGAGGAGGAAAAGAATAAAAGCTTCAATTCTTGTTTCCATCGGTGACACATTCTTCCTCTGATATCCTTGCACAAAGCTTACTCATCCGACGTCTTTGATGGATTCTCTGCTTCTGCATTTCTAATACGTTAATCAGAAGTGAACAATGGATTGCCAAGTTTTACTCCTTCAAATTATGTGATTTTAACCAATGGCTAGTCCGTCTACCTTGAATCCATAATTATTGTCTTAGCATGCGTGCGCAGTATCTGCCGCTTCTACTGATAGTTAATAAGTAGATAGGAAGGTTAAGTAGACCCCATCTACACACCAGCCTAAAAAATGAAATTAATTTAACAGCTATCAATATTTGCAGAATCTGAACTCCCAATTAACAGCTAAGTCTCTCTAACAAATTAATTTTTTAAAGTATAAATAATCGGAAAGTCATCTTCCTACAGCCACTATTGACATTTCATTTCCTGTAGTTGTTGAAATGGCAAATTAATCTAAATGTCTGAATAATTAAAAGGTTCGGTTAGGATCGATCCGAGTTTAGTTTCGAATTCCAACTTGTATGTATTGGAACGAGATTCAGCCCTTTTATAATAATATTTGCAGCTACATGCATACTTCGAAGTAATTCACATTTCAAATCATGTTTACTTGTTACAGAGTAAAATGTGCAAATCTCACTTTGCATGAGTCTATGAAGCACTAAGATGCCTTAATGTTCTTCTGCTACAATGGACAGGAACAACTTCCGGTAAACAAATTTTGTTGTTTTAAGTCCTACAAAGGGTAAGGGTGTCTGAAGCGCCAGATATCTGAATGCTATATCAGTGCTGGTTCGTTTAAAAAGCAGCACTTTTGGACTGGGAGGGGATGAAGCACTTACCCCAATTATATGAAACAAATCTCCCAAACGGACACATATAGGATCACTCCCATCACAGCAGCTATCTCGCAGTTAGCTTTTATGGACTAAGTTAAATAGATTAGGCCATGAGAATTCTAATACATTAATATGCGTTTTCCAATCAATTAGTGAAAAAGGAGATTCATATATATATATATATATATATATATATATAAAGTTACACCTTACTGAGAATGGAGTCTTACGTTAAAAACAACTAATAGCAACTCTGAGCATTTTGAATCTACCTATTCGTCCAGATTCCAGTGGTAGTAGGTGGAGAAAATCGAACTCAGTGACAGTAATCATTATTATTATTTATATCAAATGGCAGGCGTTTTGATAGTCATTATTAGCCCTTTTGTTGACTTTAGGCTTCACAGAGGGGAAAGAACATCAAATTAAAGGGAAAGTAGAGGGGTGGGGAACAGTAGAGTGATCCACAGATGTAAGTGACAAGTAGACGCAGAGCAGAGAAATTGCAAGATAAGTACTGTGAAAGTGGTCGAAGATGACATTCAGTCAGGCCATAGTAGTTTGAAGTGAGAAGTCAACTGCCGGTTTATAGACTTTTTTGCAGTATGAGTGTACGTTGCCCAGAGTGCACCACGTGGAGGTAAGTCTATCGCACACCCCATGGTAATCATTATTGGGTTTAATAACTATAAGCTTATATGACTTTAGATTATTTGAATAAGTTGCCTCTTGGTTAATCAATACTATAACCAGGAGTAACGAAATTTGATCAAAACTGCCAAATTTTTCAGCTAATCAAGGATGATATTCTTTAAGCATATTTAAACAAAAGTTTTTTTGACTAGAGGAAAGAAACTAACTTATAATATTTCAATTACGTTAAAATACTTAAGAGACTTCAGTGAAAACTTTCCTTTGCAATGAAAGCTACTAGCAAAATATGGTTGCGTCCAGACCACAACTCACGCTTGCTTAGAATTAGTGAATTTTCCAAGGGTGTTAAATATACTTGCTTTTTGTATTTGTTTAATGGTTAGTGCGTTTATTTGAAATAATGTTTTCTTGTCAAATTGGCGTAACTGTCTAATTTGGAAGGAAGGCAAGAGCCAAAAATTTCTGTGGAATTTTAAATTTACACGATTTCCCATTGTTCTTTGGATCGGCAAGCTAAGCAATTATTAACCAAAGAAAAATCTGCATTAGCTTTTAAATAACAGCCTAAAATTCAAATTCACCAGATTTTGCTCTATTTATAAAATTAAATGCAATTCATCATTTCGTTATTAGAATTATGAACGAGAAATCGCTCCACCCCCTCAAATAAAATAAATTTCGACAAATCTCTAGAGGCTCAGGATAAAAAAATTCGTAATATGTTAATTAATGTGATTATTTATTAATAAAATATCAGGTCTAAAATCATTAGTTCAAGAAATTGCTTGTAAATGATAAAATAAAATACTTGAGCTCAATTTCAAACGACTTGAATACTCAAATATGAATTTAATTTAAAAATCATACCAGAATAAAATTAAAGCAAATTTGAATTCTTCTAATTCTAAAGAGCTAAAATTATTTACAAAATTATATAGCTTAATAAGCTAAAGTAATTTAACTTGCCAATTGAGTGAGTTAATGCCTTCCCATAAAATGGCCATTTTCATTCAAATTCGCGTGCGTTTTCATGAATTTAAACAATATTCATTTTTTAACTCACACGCGTTACTAGTTGTTTCAATGTCGTTTGGTGAAATTCCACTAATGAAAATTTGAACTTAGACTTGTTTTATTGATGCATTTGAAAAGCTTTTATCAAGAGCTATTAAGCATTAAAACACATTTTTAACCCAGAAAAAAGACACTTGAAACATTTCATCCCTTCAAAAATTTCGGAATTCATATATTCTAGAAACCCATTTAATGCACGTTTTGAAATCACTGGTTTCATATTGAGAGGCGCTACCATAGGAATGAGCTAAGTGAAACAAAGATCATGCCCATTTGATCAGAAGAGACCATCTTGTTTCACGAGAATGAAGCAAAATTAATGAAAGGCGATATTGAAGGTTAGGAGTCCGAATCGAGTATTTCATTTCATTGAGCAAATATATTAAGCTTCAAGAAAAAGAGCTTGCTTTTTATCAGTTTCTATTTATTTCAGCAAAGTTTCTTTCATGGTCACATATGAGAAGGAAGTAATTGAATGCTTGACTGGTTAAAGCACCAAAACAATCCTGTTCCACGTTGCAGATCAAAATTGTGCACTTTCTCTAAAAAGGGCTAAAAGACTTCACCGAGCAACTATTTCTTTCATCCCTCAAGAGCTGAAACACCGTAGTCATAATATTACCTTCGTGGAAAACCTAGGCTATTTCAATGAATATCATATCTGCTTTGCATTATCGCTAAACCACACTTTGTCGAATTGATTTCGTAGAGTTTGAGAAACAGTGAATTTTGTTGGAGGAATGATTGGAGTTGATTTTGAACAAATGTTTTACATACTAGCTTCATTTTTTTCGTAAGCAAAAGAACAGCTCGATTTGCCGCTATCCACTCTCTCCCCCCCCCCCCCCCCCCCCCCCCCCAGGTGGCATAATAGTTCAAACTGGGTGTCTGCCAAGTCGGCTGTCATAAGGTCTGCGTTTATTGTCGCAAATACAGTGATATGATTGGGCAAAATGGGGTGGGGTGGGGGGGGGGAGGGGTGAGGAACGTGAGTTTGTTCCGGGGTGAGTAATAAATAATTTATGCAATTTTTGTACTAAATAGAACTTATTAGTGGAAAATCGGCATAAAGGGCATTGCAATTTTACACGCATTCAAAGCCGGGCCAAAAAGGAAATTAAAACTGCTGTTAGCGTCAAAACAATTAGTTAATTAAACTCCGACAGTGGAACAAAAAATGAGGCATTTTTTCAGACAGATTTGCGTCATATATATTTCAGCTATTGCTTCTTTAATTGCAATGAAGACAGATTAGAATTTTAAGCACGCATTTGTGCAATAATAAAGAATTACCAATTGAAGGTATTTTGGTCATAGAAAAGCCGCATAAAAGTCCCAAATTAAGAAACCTGAAATTAGAATAGAGTAGATGACGAAGCATAATGCCGTGCGCTATTTTGACATCTCGATTTGTTGGACGATTTAAATTAGCCTGCTTCAGCAACAAGATACAGTAATCCTGGTCACGATTAATTAGTTGTTCAGGACAACTTTTCGGGAAATTTTCTTATTTCATTTTTAAAATAACAAAAAAAGGTTGACGGTAAAATGATCTAGGCCTAATATAGTCTGCCTAATTCTGGCAAAGATGGCCTAACCTTGGTTATGGGCTTGGAAATTCCCGTATCTACGGTGTGATTATTAGGTATATTAAATCCTAGGAGACGTATTGAATATAAGATTCCTGCTAATACCTTGAAGCTTTACTATGAAAAGTTAGTCCGTTTGGGGGATTCGATAAGCTGATTATAAAAAAATAATTTTCATGACTTGAATATTTAGGAGCATTTTACTCTTTTTCAGCCCAACATTTAATTTACCTGGGTGGTATCTGGGTCAGATGGTAACATTCAAGTGCAAATTTTTTATGGGAAAGAAATTGAAAATATTCCCTAAGATAAATCACTTTAGACTTGGTTAGGGGTAACATTGTAAGCAGTCATTAACGGGTGTATACCACAGGGTATCCTTACCACGGTCTCTAATTCGCTAGCCTTGTACAATGCTTGATAAATTGGTCAAAATTATTATCATTGTCAAATCGTTGTCATCAATGTCCAAGCTATGGGAATGCGATAGACTTACATCCACGTGGTGCACCCTGGGCAACGTAAAATCGTGCCATAAAAGAGTCTATAACCCTACTGTTGACTTCTGACTTCATACTACCATGACCCCACCGTATGTCAAATTTGACCATTTCCATAGTACTCAACTCACCTTTTTCTCTACCTTCGTGTCTGTCACTTTTACATCGGTGGTTTATTCTTCCTCTCGACTTGTGACTTTGACATTCCTCCCTTCTGTGAATCTCGAAGTCATCTAAAGGGCTAATGATGACTATCCTATTGTCTGCCATCTGATGTACATAAATGTCTCAGCGTGAATGGACAAAATATATGGGTGCACAGAGAAAATTAATATTCAAACAAGCTATGCAATTATTTTGTGGGGTCACACTTCAGGGGATGTACTAGTCAAGTCATTTTACCTATTCTACAATTCGAGAATTATTTTCACTAGCACTCACGCCTCCAGAGGTTTTATTGATAATATTATTAATTAAGCCACCTTTGATGCCTCTTTTATAATTGCATTGGCCGCGAAAACCATAGATAAGCAAATGAATTACTATTGGCGTTCTCTATTGGCGAATTAATTCAATTTGCTTATTACCAAATCCACAAGAAGTGAATTAAGTGCTCAAATCACCATAGAAGTCACCTTTTTTCAGTCAAGAAAGCGCGTGCTCATTATATTCAAATGTGGCGAAATAGAGGAGATATGTGTCTTATGGGAGCGAGGTTGGAAGGTTTTCGTTTTCTAATCACTCCACAGAAATGATGGTCGAATCTCACTGTTATTGATAAGCGCAAAATTATGCTACCGTTGAACTTAACACCCTCAATTTCTTCAACCTTGACCGTATAAATTCAACATGCAGTGAAAGTACTGTGGGACACGTCATCGCATGCCTGCACAAAAGGATTGGGAGGTGCGACCGTACAAACAGTGACCAATCATTTACCTCTGTTTGTTTAACCTAATCCGCCATCCTGATCATGATTAAGCTTCCTACGTGTACACTTTATCCGCAATATGTGTCCTGAATAAACGTGCTCCGTGCTACACGTCTGTTTCCTTTATAGCTGGGCTATAGCTTAGCTGGTTCTGGGAGTCTAGCTAGATGTAGGAGAATCTGCCATAGAGATTTCTGAGTCAGTCAGGCTTTACTAGCGTAGCAATCCGCTACAGTACCAGCATTCCAAAATATTTAATGAGGTATAAAATAGCTGGTCAGCTATTTTAATAAATGTGAATTTCCATATAGCTTAAAAATGTTGCCAAATATTGACAAAAGTTTTACGATGCATAAATTGAAAATACCTTCATTGCAGATCCAAATACAGATAATTTCTTATTTCGCGAGTCTGAAAATAATGTAAATACGCTCTTTATACTCATTGCTCTTATTTGAAACTACAATTGTGCAATTAAAAATTTATGGTAATAATATTTATTTATTTATTTTTATTTAAGATTGATGATAAACAAGTGAACCATTAATATCACTTTGATAAGTCTAACGAAGAAAAGCAGTGATTGAGAGTTTACAGGTGGAAAGGGTGAGGTGAGCACTAATATACATTACTTTCATCTTTGTAATAACTTGCATAATTCATATCCCAGAAATTAAAACTGAACTATAAAATAAAAGTATTGTCCAAGCCTTTGTAATAGAGTTGTTGTTAACTATAATATGTTTTTTGTCTCTCTAAGTTAACCCTATCTATGCAGCGTTGTTGGCTGCTTCGTTTGTTGAATGTGCACCTTCGGATATTGAACCTGCAGCCTTTAACTTCAGAGGCTACCACCAGCAGCCCTCCCACCGGTACACAAACCATAAACCAATGTGTTCGACTTGAATGGTTATTAGTTTTTTTCTTTCTGTGGTCTTTAAGTTGAACATAATTATCTATCTAAAATATTTTGCACTTTTAAATGGATTGGGAGTATACACTTAACCCACATGCCACCTATGTAACCTACAGGAGGAAATGGAGAAGACCTACCTGATTCGATGTTCAGCCCTAAAGAAAACGACCCCCCCCCCCATGGGGGAAGCTGAAGTCAAAGTTTAAGGGCTAATGATAAATATCATAAAGCCTGCCATTTGAAAAAAATATTTAGCACTTTTCGTTCTAATTAAATATTGTCGTTAATTGATTCACCTCAGTTCATCCAGTTTCAAACTACTCGTGCGCCTTCTTCAAATACAATAATTTCGTCACAATCTCTGCTCCCCAGCTTAATCCAGTGAAATTCCCATACGACTTGAATAAATTTTACCTCTTCTAAATAAAAGTCTGTTAAACTTCATCCACAAGCCAAATTACTCACAGAAAAATTAACATAATGATAAAGGGACGTGTTTTATTATTAAATTAGAGAGGAAATCGATATTTTCGCTTTAAAAATGAAATACAGGAGGATATAAAACGAATGTTATCATTCATGATCTATCGCGCTGTTAGTAATTAGACTTAGCTAATGATGAAATTATCGGGGATCGTAATTTACTTTTCCTCCCAAGCACAGGAAGATGGTCGCCGTTATCATCTCCTAGTTGATGGTGCTAATTAAGCTGAAAGCTAGTTTCGTAAATCTCATTACAAATAATGATAATAGTTATTATTATCTAATTGCTAACATTCGAGTTTAAACAAAATTACATTAATGTTTGTGCAGAAAACGTTTTTTTTATTCTCTTCAGTTGAGTGAATATTTTCGAACTAATTTGGATTAGACTTGTTACAATTTGTCTTGAGCCTTGGGAATTAATAATGTTGAATGGAGGGAAGATACGATAAACAGTCTTTGTGTAGTGGACTAAGTCAAATCAAAACTGCGTACAGCCCAGTATTTCGGAGGTGGAACGTTGGAGGGCATTAAGGATAAAGTTGGCTTTTGTCAAACCCCAAGGTGGGTATAGGCTTATTTTAATCAAGTAGTTGCGGTTTTAACTTGAGATAAAAATGAAGTCTCATTATAATCGCATGAACAGCTGAATTTGTGCTAATCGACTCATAGGAAAATGGAGTTGGCCAAACGTTTATGTTAAAATTTCATGAAATTATGCATTACTTCCTATAGTTAAGGTTAATGCGTTAGCGTGTTAATTAAATCAAATACAAAAAATCGTGGGATTGAATAAAAAAACTAGTTTGGAAAGGGGGCCAAAGCGATTTAGAATAAATTCTTGTATTTTTTTTGTTAGAATTCAGTAAACAAAATATTTTCTAATGATGGGAATTACAAATGACTACATCAGAGAATAGAATGACTGAACAGAGGTTAAATCACATATTTGTTAAGCAGGCTCGGAAAATAAGTCATAGGAATTTGATGGTTCAAAATTTATGTCGTCTTAATTCCAAATTTACTGCGCACTTGGCTCATAGATGTAACAAAATTTAGATGCCGAATTTTATATCAAAATGCTTGACAAAATTTCTTATTAAATCTAATTATTTTCTTTGATAAAACAATTAATTAAAGACCATTTAACTTGATTTTCTACTTGATCCACAATTTAGTGTAAAATAATTAAATAAAATGTATTGATAACCAGGAAAAATTTCTGAGTAATAAGAATACGAGAAATTGAAAGCAAGAATTACTATAAGACAGAAGATGGTATCTCTGAATATTCGTCTTTAAGAGTTTGGTAGATCAAAGCATTTGCCTTCCTTAGGATTTCCAGGCACAACTTATTCTCGCGCACTAAAATTTTAGCCATCAAAGTTTCTTTATCACCCAACTTACAAATCGGTCAATTCAATGCGATGCCAGGAAATTTGAGCGCCTCAAATTATATTAGATTAGTTGATGGTGTGCGATAGACTAACTGCCATGTGGAGCGCCCTGGGTAACGTATTTTCATATGGCAACGAAGTCTATCAGCCGGCAATTGACTTCTGACTTCAATTACCATGGTCATATTCGACCCATTTCACAGTACTCATCTTACCTTTTCTCTACCTTTGTGTCTAACTATCTATCTCTTTTACGACTGGAAATCATTATTTTGTCCCCCCCCCCCATCTCATCTTTTGTCACTTTGATGTTCCTTCTCCACTCTGAGTAGCCCAAAGTCAGTTAGTGGTCTAATGATAAATGTCAAAGCGCTTGGTATTAGAAATAAATAAATAAATATTAGATTGGTAGATGAGATGCAAGGATTGTAATGTCATGTACAGGTGGTGTATACTAACCGATTTGCGGACTAAGATGAGTCAATCTGAAATAAAAAAATGAACAAGTGTTTCATGAATAATCGTTTACATTAGGCTTTCAGGAATTAAAAGAGTCTAATATAACACTTTACTAGGAAATAAGAAATTAATGTAACTTTATTCAATGAATTGTCAGGAAATTTTTTCGGTCCAATGTGAATGTAATTTATTCAAAAATACAATAGCATTGTATTCAGGCGCTTATTGCAAAAAATTGTGAAACTAGCTGCCTACCTCTCGAAATTTCCAACAAAAATTAAAATCCTCAGTGGCGGTCATATTATTCTCCGATTGCCAAGCTTTTGAGAGTTGTAGAGAGCTCCAAATATATTTTGAATTCAGTCGGTCAAAATGCCAAAACCCCGCTAACTAACTTGGATGATATTTTAGGTTTGTGGTTATTCACTAGATCAATTTGAGACCAACTTATTTAACTTAGAAATTGAAGTTCGAACCGGAAATAAAATTTTATTATTAATTCAATATAACTGAAGTTCAGCTAGATTAATATTAGATATATGGGTAAATAAATTAACCAATCACGATTAAGCATAGCAAAATGCTAAAATAGGCTACAGATGCTCTCTACTTCACCTCTAATTCAGACTGGTAAATGATGGCTTGAGTTCGTATCCAACAGTCGGAGATCATGTAATAGAAACGAGTCCCACACACTCAATGGAAGTCATTATGTCTTAAATCGTGGGGTTTGTAATAGACTTACCTCTACGTGGTGTACCCTGGGCAACGTATACTCATACAGCAAAAAAGTCTATTAACTGGCAGTTGACTTCTGACTTCAAACTACCATCACCCCACTGTATGCCATATTCGACCCCTTTCACAGCACTCGTCTTACCTTTTCTCTGCCTTTTTGTCTGTCTCTGTTACAACTGTGAATCATTATTCTGTCCCCCCTCTCGACTTTTTGCCACTTTGATGTTCCTCCTCCCCTCTGTGAAGCCCGAATTCAGCTAAATGGCTAATAACAACTATCAAAATGCCGGTCATTTGAAATAAATAAATAAAAATATCTTAAATCGTTCCAGTACGACCTGTCTTTGAGTCCATTATGTCCGTGCGTCAATCAGCTTGTATCTACTCATCAAGTTTGCCAAACTAATCAAATATACCACCAAAGGCCAGAAATAATGTTATTATTTTTTATTTTATCCCGAATTCATGCATTGCTTACCATGAACAAGGCTTTAACACATCTTGGTCAGTAGGCCTAAATTAGAGCTGCATACGTACTCATTTACCTCTCTAGTGGAATGGCTCTAGTGAATGACAAGTGTAAGAACCCCGAGAAAATCACTCTTGCGAGGAAAATAGCATTAGGAAACCTGGCACGCAAATCGGTTTGAGCGATAGAACAAATATATACTAATTGAAATCGCAAAATATTACTCCCCCCCCACCAATTGCAAACAAAATTTCTATTTGTCTGAAAAAACCTGAAATTTATACAAAAGAAGCAATAAATAGAAAAGAATAGGGGGATACAAATTTCATTTGCTAAAATACTTTGACAATATTGAATTTAAGCCTTCAATGGCTTCGGCAAGTGCTTAATACTGGTGTGTGTGTGCGCTTACCGAGACCAAACAAAGAAATTTTGCAGCCAAAAGTGCTCTGCAATTAAATAAATTTGCCAAAATTTATAATTCTGCAATACCGATATCATCATGAAATGGTCTAAAGCATTTTATCGCTGAAGTGTCATGCTCTTATGATTTAGCTGGTTAATTCAAAAACATTTTCATTGGTCAAATATGTAAGTACGACTTCGCTCCATATGAATTTGCATATATATATATATATATATATATATATATACATGATATTATTTGACTATTATTTGAAAGACCTAATTACAGATTTATTTTAAATAAATATGAGTTATGAGTCTTGAAAAGAATTTATTAAATAATCAAGAAGTACTTTGACGAAATTTCCTAAAAGAAAAGGCGTATATTTACCCATAAAAGCATAAAAAGGCAAAGTGACCGGTGCATAGTACTTTTTTAAATAACTACAAAATTCCAACTCCCCAAGATATTTATCGGAAAATGTACTTCCGTTTTTGGTCACGTGGGAGGAATAATTTAAATCGTGCCATTAATTATAAAATTGAAATGATTTCTCCTATACTATGACATTCAAATAATTGGCATTATGTGTTTTGTGTGAACCTAATTGATATAAACCTTTACTGTGTTATTAATTCATTATTAAGGCAAAATAGTATGCACGTTAGCCGAGGCAAACGACAGATAAATAGGAATCGTAAAATAAGGAATGAATGGAGGAGAATGGCAAAGAATCTGACTCAAATGATTAAACTATCAAATGCTGGCAACCCTTTCAATTATAATGGAAGGCCAACTCAAGTAAATTGAGGGTGGAGTACTAATCTATCAGTTGAATCTAGTGACATTGAAGTCACAAATATCGTGTATTATGTACGGAGTCAGTTACCTGGGATTCAAATTAAGATAATTGGGCTTCGAAAAGCGTTAGAACCAAATTGGCTTCCAAGTACAATCGAGCCTCAGAATACAAAAAAGCTCTGCTCCAAAATTATATAGTTTGGCAGGTCTGTGATTTAGCGTAATTTTAAACAAAAATGTAAAAATTTCATGAATAAATCATAATAAATTACAATTGGATTTTTGATAAAAAACTATTCGTTTAATTTGACATACGTTGGCATTGATATGTTTGAATGATAATTCACTTTAAATGCTTCGAGGTCCTGTGAGGCGTATGGAGTAACAGAAGAGTTCATGATTGTGCCTGGTCTTGAAACTTCTGGATTCCATGGGGAGGTGGCCAAAAATTTCAGGACAGCGATCTATTGGTTCCACTTTTGAAGCGTACAAGATCCGGAGAAGTTTTCGATAGCTCATCCTGATTTGGATATCGAAATGGGTCTTGCTATGCTACCCAAAGTGTAAAACGTAATAAATTTATTCGACAACATCATCCTCCTTTTGTCACCAAAAATTTAACTTGTTAAATTATCTGTAATTAGTACATCCAGATCATTGAAATTTATTTATATCAAATGGCAGGCGTTTTGATAGTTATTATTAGCCCTGGAGCTGATTCGTTGCTTCACGAAGAGGAGAAGGGACATCAAGGTGACAAAAAGTCGAGATGGGAGACAGAATAATGATTCACAGAGGTAAAAGCGACAGACAGACAGACACAAAGGCATAAAAAGGTAAGATGAGTACTGTGGAAGGGGTCGAATGTGAAAAATAGTCGGGCCATAGAAATTTGAAATCAGGAGTCAACTGCCGATCAATAGACTATTTTGCCGTATAAGTATACATTGCCCAGGGTGCACCAAGTGGAGGTAAGTCTATTGTGCACCCCAAATTTGATAGAGCGAGAGAGAGAGAATTAAATGACAACATTGGGACCACGACAAAAGTCCTTAGATAATTGGTGACGGTTCTATGTGAGGAGGTTGATATAGATAGTTCCAGCCGAGACAGACTTAATGGTGGATTTGAGTTCGAATCTACCCGTATGAGGTAAGAGATTTCATTGATATTGCATCAAGATTAAAATTATAATGAAACTGATAAACATTAATTTGATAGCATAGAAGATCTTGCATTTTGATCACTGATTCATTCGTGAATGAAGTAGCTCTCCCAAGGTTGATTGGCAAATGAGCGCGTTCAGCTCCAATGTAGGCAAGTTAACTAAGTCATCTTGAAAACTTGCGTATGGCGAACAATGCATGTGTTCTGGAGAAAGTAAATGGCAATGATATTCTTTCTGGCTTTAGGCGGCATGTGTGATTTGTTCACTGATCATGCTAGCAATATGCAATTTGATTGATGCACAGGCACGGTAGACTCGGAGACAAATCCTACTGAAATAACTTGGAGTTTGAAGAACTCCCTTGAGGGAGATACAATCGGCGGTTGAATTAACTTTCAGAAGTATTGGTGGAAGCGGAATTTGTTGAAGCATTAGAAACAAAGGCCAAAATCGTTTTCCGACTTTAGCGAAATAAATCTTGATATGGATATGCTCTACGTGAATTAGGAAAGTATTGTGTTATCCACTGTTTACTGACATTGTAAATCGTCGAAGATGTTAAATGTTGCATGATGGATACTCTTGAAAGCCTATATTTTCTTCAAAACAGTCACAACAAAAGCAGTCTTTAAGGTTTTGCATTTCTCCAGAGGCAGCAATATCAACAACAATAGCCACCTTTATAGTTTTTTAACTTTCATAAGTATTCAAAAATGATTTAATTTTTCCTGAATAAACAAACAGATTACAAGGAATTATACATAAGTCACGCTTATCTAATTATTTATTTATATTGAGTCTCTTTCAACTAGCATTCAGATGCGGATAATATTTTTTTCCGTGTAGTACTTGTGTAGTACTAATCCAGAATTGAGTAATTCATTTCTCAAAAAATCTTGATTATATTTGCTGTTCTTCAGCCTTCTTAAGAATCAGAATTAGTGTTCTGCATACGGTTATGATCGATTGTCGCTTCTTCAAGCGACACAACATCCTTATAATCTGTGGGGCACGTTAAGGATGTGTGCGTCATCGTATGCTTGCATGTCTGCTCTACAGGATTGGGAGGTGCGGCCGTACAACTCTGTGTGCAGCTACCGTACAAACAGTGACCAATCATTAACCTCTGTTTAACCTAATCCCCCATCCTGATCATGAGTAGCTCCCTGCGTGTACACTTTATCCGCAATATAACCACTGAATAAACGTGTTCCGTGCTACACGTCTGTTTCCTTTATAGCTGAGCTATAACTTAGCTGGTTCTGGGAGTCTAACTAGATGTTGGAGAATCTGCCATAGAGATTTCTGAGTCGGTCAGGCTTTACTAAGGTAGCAATCCGCTACAAATCTCTCTCCTGTTTAAAACTGTAGCAAGTAATGAAATTATGCATTCGATTAAATTTGTTTAATGCTTACAAACTCATGTAAATATCATAATTAATAAGGGGCAACATTCTACTGAAAGTATTTTGGTCTGTAACAAATGAATGAGTTTAGAAAGTTAATTGAAAGTGTTTGGTGCATTTGTGCAAAATCGATAGACGTGATCGTTTTCTGAACCAAATATTGAATATATAACCACTACTGATAACTTCTATTTAATGTAGATATAGTATTACCTCACTCTAAAATTTAAGCTCTTACAGTGGCTTTAATTTAAAGCCGTTCTCATGTTATAAAACTTTTATTTTACCATGAAAAGCCATTCAGCTAAATCTAATCTTATTATGCAACGCGGTTACGGCACCCTTTCGAGCATCATTTTTTTGCACACACAGATCAAAACTCCAGACAATACAAAAAACTGAATTCGTCTCAATAGTGGAATCCTTATTTTTACTATGTAAGCTTTTGTAGTTATAAAAAAACAAAAGTAGATGAACTTAATGACGAATAAACATTTTAACTTCTTGAAAACATTAATTTGTAGCACGATTGTGGCAAAACTAGCATAGTTTAGATTATTATAATTTCAATTAACAGTCTTTATGATTACTATCATAAACCCCTAAGTTGATTTTGGCTTTCATATTCGACTACTTCCACAGCACTCACCTCACATTTTTTCTACATTTGTGTCTGTCTCTTTTACATTTTTGAATCTTTCTTCTGCTCGTCCTCTCGAATTTTTTTCACTTTGATGTTCCTTCTCATCTGTGAAGCTCGAAGTCAACTAAAGGGCTAATGGTAATTATCAAAGCGCCTGCCATTTGTATAAATCTCTACATTAATCTGACCATTTTTGAAATAATACAGACTCTATTGTAGCTATATTTATATCGATATCACCACTTTACATATTAGCCCATATTGTATATTTGCTGTCAAAACTTTTTCTGAGATAAGTCTCATCAGGATGTCTGAAGTAAGTGTTGTCATTCATGTACTGCGTTTCTCTATTCAGGTACATTAGGGCAAATCATATTTGGTATAAAGTATCAATGGCACTGATTAAGAGTACCCGTTTTCTAAGTTACTTTCCCAATATCACCATTCTAATAATTGGGTTCGCAACCAAATTTAAATCTATTTTGAGGATAGAGTTGGAAAACACATTTTTTCAGTTAGCTCTTATTTTAAATGCAGGGGAATTATTTACGCCTAAGTGATTTAACCATAACATCCCCTAGGGTAACAGAAATTGTAAAAAATTAAATAAAGCCCTTGTTAATTCCTCCGCCTGGTACTGGATCAAGGAACAACTTATGATTAAACCATTGTACCCTCGTAATGAGAAGAGCTTATAGACTGTTTGGGAGAAAAAAAGTGAGCCATGCATTGTTGTAAGACTTAAATAAAATAAATGGTATCTACTACTTATTTTGTTACTTAGATTTAGGCTAGTTAGTTCTGTTATCACAAAATATCAAATACCAAATTCAAATGGATACTTATGCCAGCTAATAAGTTGGTAATTTCACCAGCAACCATGCCTTAAATTGGCCAAATTCCACCATCCGGTGAATTGGAACCGTCCATGGAATAGTCTGTTAGGAAATTCAATCTTTCCTTCTTAACAAACTAAGACTCAGTAGAATTTACGCTCAGACTTCTTTAAAAAGGCCTACTAACTGAAAAAATAGTCCCCAACGCAAATGCCAAATTGAGTTTTGTCGAAATCCTTCCTAATGAGACTTAAACCCCACTCACTATTTGTCGTCATTTAGCAACAGTTTTGCTGACCAACATAATAGATAAAAGAGAAGGAAAAACCCAAGTTCTTCTTGTTAGAATGAAAAAAATTCTCCCAATAAGGTGAGAAGTATAACATAATGTCTATTAATGCGCGCATACATATAAAATACATACATACACACACAAACCAATAAAGAGATACGCGCTACTTTTTTTAACAAGAAATGGAAAGAAAATAAAGAAGGAAAATCTGAATTTCGGTTCTGGAAAACATGCAATACTGAATCTCAATTTTTTTTCTCCTTGACAGTTGCATAGAAACCCGTGCACTACCTACTACAAGGGAATTTTAATACGACATTGTGATTTCCTAGGGGTGTTAGTAGATTTAATAATTTGTGGTGTGCACTCAACCGAAGAACATTCGCTTATTAGGTCAAGGTAACGGCAATTTCTAATAATGTAAATTCTAGCTCACTGAAATACAAAATTGTAGAGTGTTTCGAATTCGAATTTATTCAAGGCAATCTTAGTCCAAAAGTAAATTGTTTTCGGAATTACATTTCAAAAGAATATTCTCGCTTAAATTAAAGCAAAAAAACACGGGCAACTTAATTGCCGATAGTGATATGGTTATATTTTCAATTTATATTTAAAAATTCCTCCTAAATTGCAAAGATCAATTAATTATTCCATTCCCTTCTGTTTCAAATTTATCAGTAAAGCGTCAACTTATTCTACCTTGATAATGCCTAAAGCTTATTTAGGAAAAATTAGTGACATATTCCGGTTATATATTTGTTTGAACGGCAGAAAAAG